>CM024799.1:5532986-5572986 GCA_014281875.1 Nibea albiflora | reverse complement strand
GAACATGATGTAAAAGCCAATACTATGTTAGTTTGTATGACGTGTTGTTTGACCATTTGAAGGCAAAGTGGATGTGTTTCAAATATGGATCCGAATGGTGCACTGTCCTTTTCCATAAATCCTAAAAGTAGCAGACATATTACTGATAGGTAATTACTGTACAGAGTTAAGCGAATATTTGAGCTGTTTCAGATTTCAGTGTTACATATAAAATACTTAATATTAGCGGGTGGGAAAAGAATAAAAAATACACACAGGATTAATTAGGGTTAATCATTGCAATCCCTGCATCACTGACCTGGATATTGCTGTGTTGATAAAACATGAACATTAATGTGTAGAAATGTAAGACTATGAATTAACAGGCACTCGAGCTGCTTAATGTCCTGCCATAATCGCCATGATATATGAAACTTAATTGGTTATGCTAATCAGGTCATTATATCGGGTAATTAATGCATCGATTAACACATCTCTTTTTTATGTCAACTTGTCGTTACATATGCATGAGCCGAGTTATTAGCCGCGTGGTGGTACGTTTTGATAAAATCAGGGCCGGTCTAGTCAGGTTTCCCAAGGAACCGCGACGACAACGCTGAAAATGAAACACATAAATGGATTTTGCAAAAGAGTCGGGGGTTCCAAAATGCAATAGTCAAGGTCCACAGAAAACAATTCTCTTTATTTCTGAATGCTCACCCAGCCGTCAAACCCTCAAAGTTTTGGCGCCTGAGAAAAATCACCAAAGAAACAAAAAAACAGCATGGGTGTTACCGTTTGTTTTCTGTTCCCTTTAAAGCTGGGAATGCTCTAAAGAAAAGCTTGTGTTGTTTGACGGGAGAAACGTTAAAGCTTTCCTATACGAGAGAACTAAAGCTACATTGTGTGGGAATAACCTCCACAAAAACATGACAGCTCAAAGCTGCGACTTAGCGTTCATGTATTTTTAACCTGCTGGAGGCCATCAAACCGCTATATTGTTTTTGCTGTACATGTGTGCTAAGTGTGTGGCATGAATGTGAAAAGATCACGTGCAACTAAACCTGAGGAGAGAGTAGAGCAAACATCAGCATATGCCATGATGACGGATTTACTTCAAAGGAAAGTGTCTTCGTTCACTTTTTCCCCTTTCCACTGCCTTGACTTGATCCAGCAAACTCTCAGTTACAAGCTGCCCTAACCTCCAGGTGTCTACCTAGAGGTCAAAACATGAATGTGACACCGCCAACCCAAGTGCGCTGACGACTGCCTTGCCAGAATAAATGTCGCATAATTGACAGTAATTACTATTTTCCTCCTCCGTCATGATATCCCCGTCACAACATTATCATTTATAACCGCAAACCTTCACACAATAAAGCTGAATAGTGATGAAGTGTGTGTTGCGGGTGCTTTGTGTAGATTTGTTTCCTCCAAAATTGAGTACAAAAAGCGAGGAAAAAGCAGCCAGGCTGAGCACGGTTGTTTGGTTTAATTACACATTACAGCTTCCTAATGTGCAAACGAGTCTTGTGTAATACTGAAAATAGTGCTGTCTCTGTTTGCATTATTCTCTCTCTACGCTGTTACATCTTGTGCGAGTGTGTGTGTGTGTGTGTGTGTGTGTGTTTCTGTCCTCGACCATTTTTCAGAGCACATTACTCCCTGAGGGCTCATTTCTAAATAGGTTTTAGATTATAATTACTGTCACACACACACACACACACACTCGCACATGTAAACACAGACATGCACACACGTGGCTGGATGAAAACGCACACATACTCTGCCCCATCCTGCAATCCATTATTAAAACGTGCATTTACATGTATTTAGCATGGAGGAATAGTTAGACATTTTGGGAGGATGTATCATATCTGCTCGGTAATGAACTGGTTGGGGCCTGTTTCACTTGTGCACATGCAAGTGCAGTTGTGTGCAGCAGCGCAATTGCAGACATGCTCAGAGGACGCTCTTAACCTGTCACATCGACGGTGGAGAAACGGATGAGCCAGTCATGACATTGCGAAGCATGACAACGACGACTCGTCAAATCAAGAATCAGCTCTTGCAGGAAATCATATTGCTGCGTGGATGGTGCCGGGCTAAGATAAGATAGACTTTATTGAGTTAATATAATATCATATCATATAATACATACATCCACCCATCCATTATCTGTAACCACTTATCCTCGTCACGGTCATGGTGCTTCTACATACTGTAATATAGAGGCTTGGTTACGTATCCTTCTGCCTGAAGGACTGAAGAACTGAAGGACAAGCTGTTCATGCAGTGTAAACCAGCTATGAACAACATGAATGTTCATAGATCAATGGGGGCTGATTGATGGAAGTTCTTCCTTGAACCACATTAAACCGTTTATTTATTTTTTATGTTGAATTGAACCTCTGGCGTCTGAGCCAACTGCAAAAGCACTGGAAAGGGCTCGAGGGTTAAACACATAATATGTGTAATATTTTCTTTTGAAGCAAACTCCAACTTTACACACAACAGCCCAAGACGAAATGGTTAGGGTTTAGTTAGCTTTAAAAGTGCTGTTCCCACAGAGGTCTTACTATGATGGGTAATACTGCCTACCTATCAAACTATGGACAACGTTATCTCATTTATCACAATATACCCAATCAAACACTCACTGTTGTTATCAGTGGCCTCTGTTGAGCTGCGTGCGTGTTGGCGTGTGTGTACTGTGTATTGTGTATGTCTGAGACTGACAGATAGACCCAAACTCCACCCTTAATGAAGCCGCGCTGTAGCTCGTTCCCCGTAACACACAATGTACCGCTGACAGATGGGAAACACGCTGTAGCAGACATTACACCGAGGAAATGGTAGGGTTACACATACTTTCTGTTCAAACTGTGCTGTACCACCAGAGAGCTATTTAAGTTGTAAGTGTATATGTGTGTGTGTGTGTGTGTGTGTGTGTGTGTGTAGAAGAAGGCACGGGCTTCATTGTGATAGATGCTTCCCATTAAGAGAAAAGAAAAAGATGGAGGGAGGGAGGGAAGGGAAGAGAAAGAAGCGAAAGGAGGAATAGAGCTCCCTTTCATATCCTCAGCTACGTTCGCACGCGCGCCGCTATTCTCTTTGATATGGAGAGTAACCATAGAAGTAGTCTATTCATTAAGTGGCAAATATGAGTGCCACGTTCTATTTACAATAGTCTAAGTGAAGTCATATTCCAAACCTACAGTAACTGCTGGCAGTAGCGGGGATACTAAAGCATGCGTACGCTCACCGTGTTTGTTAATCACAGCCGTATGAAGACAGAGAAGCTGTTTAGTATGCGGCCCTCTTTTTTTTTTTCTCTCATCTCGCTGCATTATGCAACAACATGCACTTACAGGCTACTGCGGAATAATGAATTATATTTACTGTATTAACTTGGGTCAATAATTGACTTGACTGCTAAAGCAGTGTGCAACGCTACACTGCAGCAATGCACACTGCTTTAGCGTCTCATTGATTTCATCAGAATGTGGCCAGTGTTTAACTGGGTTCATTTATAAATATAAATATATAAATGAACACAAGTTCACTGTAGCAATAAGTAGTGATGCAAGCGGCTTAGTCTGTGTCTGCCATCCAACCGTGACTGAGGTGTTTTTTTAAAAAATTGCCAGAAAACGTGTTGTTGTGTTGTAAGCAAAGAAACAGCAACATTTTTTTTTTTTGACATGAATAAATCCTTTTGAAATAAACTGACCTGAAAGTGAGCGTGAATTTCTATCCAGCGTTCCAGCATTAACTTCACCCTACAGCCATGCCATTCATCAATTTCTATAGAAATATTAAGAAAAGAGAAACTTTACAGATCTTGAGTCAAAAGTAACTTTCTCTAGGCCCATGGACCAAATTTGGCCCCACGTAAGGTGCCAGGCAGCGCAAACAAACAACGAAAATGAACTGGTTCACACTAGGATTCTTTGTTTCTTTATATCAATAGGACAATGTTCATTAATCGAAGCAAAGCGATGACTGCACAAAGTTCACAAACCTGCATGGGGTTGCTGCGACTGCATTGGCCTTTTTGGCGAAATTGGGTGACGAGTGAAGACAGCAAACTTCCAAAGTTTAAAAGACAGACCGATGAATTTGTCTTTACTTGACTGGTATGCAGGGTACATAATATCAGCCACCAACAAAGTCAAAACATGCTAGCTTTAGCGCAGCGTTCCCATCTAATAACACTGCCAGGAAAGAGATTTGTGAACTTATTCTGCCACATCAACAATCACACCGTTTATGAATATATTATGTGATAAATATATTTTCCTTTAATAAATGCCTCCTGGCCAACTGTCAGTTTGTTAAACTGCCCCCCGGGCAAAACATGTTGAGTATCTCTGCCCCGGCTGTTTGAGTTTGAGATGTGCATTACATCCACATTACATCAGCGCTTATGAGATTGTTCAGCAGTCTTCTTCCATCTGAGTCAGTTGTCAGAATCAGTTGTAAAGTAAAACATAATTTCATCAAGGAGATAGTTCTGGTCCTTGATTACAGCTTCAGGATGAACCATGTGACCGCATCACATCAGTATTGCTGCACAAAACTAATGGTTGTCCAGCTCTGTCTCATTTTTTTTTCATGCATGTTTATTTTAGAATTGGTATCAGCAAATAAAATTCATTATTCTTAAGTTTTCATACATGTCAGGTTGAGCCTTTACCTTATCATAACTTCCTTCCTCACTTACACACTTACAATGGAAGCATACAAAAAAGTCCATGTTCCTAAAATGGCCTTCTTAAAACATTACGTTTTGGTTTGAATGTACAGTGCAGTTAGTAGTACAATAGTTAGCCTTGGTTGTAACTCCCTCATTCTCGAGACATCAAGAAGAAAGACAGTTTAAAGAGGCACCGAAACAACTCAGACAAAAGTATTTATGCTCCCTACAGTGGTAGACATGATGGATGTATACTTCTATAAAATCTCCCTCTAATCTCTCCAGACTGCTTCAGAGTGCAATGGCGCACTGACTTTCAAAGTCTGGATTACTAACATAACCAGCAGTTTCTTCAGATAGAAACACTGAAGGTGAGCAGAGCTGAGGCAGATGGAGAGTATTGGTTTTACCTCCTTTACCTTGTCCTCAAGCCACCTTTTCTATTGACCGCTCTACTGTTGTCCTCTTCTCCTACTCCCAATAACATTTACCAAACGAGTGTCTCTTTTCATCTCTCTTTTCTTTTCATGTTTTTTTTTCTCTCCCTCTTCATTATTGCTTGATTTCAATTGTTCACATTGCACCTCTGTCCAGTCCAGCTTCTGTTGATCCCTATTTGCTGTTACACTGCTGTTGCTGTCTTTATTTACCATCTTAGTAAAGGACATTTCTGGGTTTCATTTTGAGTATTAAACCATCATAGTGAGAACATATTCTCAATGTGAGGACATTTTAGCGAGCCCTTAGTACTACTTCTGTTCAAAGGTTAAACTTCCTGTTAGAATTAAGTTTAGGTTGTAGCATGGAGAATTACTTCCTGACTTCCACCCCTCTATTAGACCATTTAGGGTGTGATTACACCATTTTATATTCCCATTGTCCACTTTTTTTCATCTCCCTATCTCTCTCTTTAGCTCTGACAGTAATTGCTTCCTCTGACAATTTGAGGCCATTAGCCGTAGAGCAGACAGACAGAAGTACATTAAACCCAGGGACACACTACATGTGTGTACAACAGACTGTACAAAAGCAATTGTACAAAACTCACCTAAAGCTGCAGTGCAGCAGTGTGCCCAGTGGCGCGGGCAGCTGTTTGAGTTCTGAGGATTTCAATAAGCCTACTCAGAAATCCTATAAAGCCGAGGTCAAGCAAGACAATTTAGCTAGAGTTTAGCTTAGGGACGAGATAAAGAGGATTCCCTTTTAACAAGAGGAGGACGAGGAACTTGAAATGCAATGTGTAGCTGAAGTGGTTTACCAAAGCAACAACATACAGTATATTGAATACTACTGACCTACGGAAAACATGCTTATAATAATGGTAAAACATATTTATATGCTGACATCGGTTGAGTAAATATAAAAGGAACGGAAGATTTTTTTTTTTTTTTTCTCATGTTCACTTCACTTCACTCATGTTCAGTCCATAGATCAAAGATCTGCTGCAGGAGTCCTAAATAGAGTCACAGGATTTTCATCTGTTTGAATTAGTTAACGTCCGAGCAGGTGCTTGTGCTGATAAAAAGAAAAAACGAGCATGCAAGAGCAAGACATGATGTTGCATCCAAACTAAGCATCAGTCCAGTCTCAGTAATGTTCCTAAACATTTTTCACAATAAGACTCAACTCGTTTTGTAACACTATTACGATGATGTAAGGACATGTTATACCAGGGTGAAAACGTCCAGATTTAATGCTGCACAGTACAAGCCCTAGATTCAGCTTACAGACATACATTTAACCATGATTGTACCTGTACGATTATGCATTACTATCATGTATGAACCATTGTCTGGATTTACAGCAACTAAAGAAAACCTTTTACCAGTTTTTGCTATCACTTAACAGTCCTGTAATGAGTGCAGCATAGTAAGGACAGTGGGGTTTCTTGAAAGTTACAGCTCACTGACAGCCAGAAACATCTGAAGGGTAGACACTCAAGTCTTCAAACACAAAAAAATTTAATAATTTTAATCACATTAATGGGACACTGCTTCTCATAATTGCTACCAGGAATAGGTATAATTAACTGTCTTCTTTACTGTCCTAGCACTTTCTGAACAGACCCCCAAGTAGCTGACTGGATTTTATTAGGAAACTACAACTACAGTTAAGTCCAAGTTACACACAATAGTTTGTAGACTTGAAAGCGCAAAGCTTCCCCACTCTGTTATTGTGAGAAGCCTGCACAGGCAGAAGGACGAACACTTTCCATTTTCTACTTCAAAAGGAGCTGCTGCCGATCGCTTATATAGCAACAAGAGGAAACACTTTCAGTGTGTTGTTGCAGATGCGGTATACCTTTTGGATACACTGTGCCAACTTGTATTGCTGGATGTGACAGTGGAGGCACAGTTGGAGGAAATGAACCCAGAAAGCGAGTCTGATGGTCCTGATGGCGGAGTTGGCAAAGTGCCTTCTGTAATCCATACAGCTCTGACACGCTGCTTCGTTCCAGGCAGCCAGTCAGTGCAGTCCAAGCAGGCCAAGAGTCCTAAAGACAACAAGACACACTCACGGAGTGAGGACACGCCGCTTTTAGGCAACAGATGGTTCGCGAAATCTCACACACATAAAAGCACGGAGTGTGTCAAAATACTGTACGCGGGAAAATAAGTGGCTTTCATTATCAGACCTGAAAAAAAACTGTAAGTTTCTAATTTTAACAACTGCCACCTCACCACATGTTCAATTCATGCCACCAGCTGGGTATATAACTCTTTACCTCCTCTCTCTCCACCACATTTTGTAGTGAACACTTCCCGGAATAGATTATGCCTAGTTTTAGTTTGAGGGAAAATTAATTGCGAACACACAAATGCACGAGACGAGTGTATTGTGTTTTGTCTGAACAATATGGTGACAAATCTGCGATTTGGACTTGCTTCAGTATTTTACACAGCCCAACATATGTCAGCGTTAAAATACGTGCTGCTGTGCACAGTTTTTAATATCATATTATGGAATTAATCATTAATTAACTAGTGATTGCAGAAATAGGAACTGAAGTTATTTATGTAGACTGGAGAAAAGTGTTAGAGCATGCTAGCAGGTTTTAGCATTTAACTTTAACCTCAACTGACAGTTTAACTACTCAGGTCTTTGCACCTAAAACTGCTTACACTGAAACTGATTTTCTGTCAGCGCCTCCATTTTACCTCACTTATTGACTTCTGTCAGTATTTGTTTTTCAGCTGTTTTTCAGCATTTCATCAAATGTTTCAACTGGAAATTTTCCTCAGCAAGCACAACAACATTTTGTATTTGAGGCCGTCCACTCTCACCCACAGAAGAGCCCTTGATATTAGCTCCTCTGCTTCTTCCCACAGAGTCCACTATCATCTCCTTAGTTCTGCTGACATTCAAGCAGACTCGTTGTTAAGTTCTAATATTTGTGTCTTCCAGTTGTCTTTTCAGCACTCCTTGTTTAGTTTGTGCTGGCAGCTGTGAATGTTGTCAGATCATGCATTGTCTAAATGTACCACTAAGCTTTACCAAAGTTTTCATTTAGGGTTATTAATTCAAGATATTAATAACATAAGACATAGCAGCCAACTAATATTACTTACTGGTCCAACGACAAGTCCAGCTTGGCGTCTGTCTTTCCGTCAGTCAATCCCAGATCTCTTGTCCAGCAGCTTCTTGTTCAGTCACTCTAATTTCTATCTACTTACCTTCTTCTGTCAACACCACCTTTGGTCTTTCCACCTATGCCATTACGTTCATAGTGCCTGCTGAGCCTGGTTTCATTTTCAGTTTGCCCAGCTCCAGTTCTAGCATGACACCTGATCCACTCCCCATCGGTGCTCACCTGCCAACAAGGCCTGAACAACTCTTCCCAGTGGTCCAAAAATTCCTGTGGTACAACCACTAAGACCCAACCATCCCAGCTGTATTATGCTGTTGCATAATTTTAATTGAGGTATATTAATTCAAGGTTTTGTTTTTTTTGTTCAAGTCAAGTCACACATTTAGTATCATCAGCTTTTTGATTGGACATGCAGCTAGGCATATCTGACAGACAACACATTCCCACATTTAATAATTCCCTCAACTCTCTTTTACCACCCACTTTGTTCTAAAACGGGAAAGAACAGATTGGCCTACTTTTTAACCAACAACGCTTTGTACAGTGTTACTATCTGAAAAAAAAAATAACAGAGAAATAAAGGTGGGCGCATGCCAACACTCCTTTTTTTTTCAAATGCAAGTGTACTGTACATAAGCTATACAAGATGAATGTGTGTGATCCTCAATATTAAACACTAGGGATGTGTTTGAAAGTAGTTAAATGTGATAGCAGAGAATGGTATGATATCCTGCAGGGAGAATTAGGGCAGCCTCAAACAGGTGTATAGCGAGGAATTTAACCTATAAATATACTTTAAGATGCCATTATTTCTTATTTCAACTCTCTTTCAGACAAAAAAAAAAATAGCACTCTGGCAAAGTGGCTTCCTCTGTGCTTCCCTGTGTACATTAATCTTTAGGGTATAGTTTTGCCTTCCATGGGTAGAGAGTCAGTGGAGTTCTACATCTTTCTCTGAGCTGTTAGTTAATTCATAATGCAGCTGCTGGATCTTTTCTGATCACTATCTTAGGCCAGCAGTTTCTCTTTTATCTTTTCCCAGCAGTTTGAGAAAAAGAAAGTCTTTAAAGGGCACTTATTGTGGGAGGATGAAAGAATGTTTTGACCTGTAATGGAGTATTTTGTATTTCTGTAAAGTAGGTGTGGGGTCAGAGGGTGATCCACTGAGGAAATGTTTTTTACTTGAATGAGCAGAAGATTTTAAACTCCTGTGCTTTCGGGCCAAATTAATTTGTGACAAAAGGCATAGTCAACAGCTAACGGAAGCGAACATATTAGAAGTGTTTTAAGCCACTTCCTCCAATCCGATTTGTCTGAGGTCACAATCTGCATGACCTATGGGTTAAGCCCTATACTACACATATAAAAAGCCTACAAAATTCTTGTGTTTTAGACCCAAGATGGATTGACTTTGTTCATCATATATGATATAAAACATCAGTTTTCAAGTGCATCCCAGTCATGGACAGTCAGCTGAAGAGCCAATCAAACATGGACGCCAGTAGATGAGGTTGTACCAGCGTCTGGTTCAAAACTAATTTGACCAAGAGTCACACTATCGCTCCATTATACTTTTCTGTCTCCATTACTTTCTGCAGTATGCTACATATTGAAAAAAAAAGTATTGCCTAATTTGCTTTGTGTATAATGACTAAAGAATAAAAAAAGCTGCAGTTATTCGGCAGACGTTACTTACCTTGTAACTTCTCAACCAGTGAAAGGACCTCAGCAAAAGGAAGCTAAATGGGCCTATTTCCTTTTGTGCTGTCAGTCCAGAGAGTCTGAGAGACATTTAAATAGATTTGTTGGATCTGCTATTCATGTGGCCAAGAAGTATTTACTAGAATATTACACTCAAATTAAAGTATTGTAACTTTATTACGACCTTATGTTTTCTTTTGATTTTTTCTCCCCAATAAGATGGATGAGCTAACGGTGCTAACAAGGCTACAGAGGAAGTATGAAGACTGTAGCATCACAGAGATGTGGATGACTGAACGCATTTTGGACTGCTGGTAACTCTGGATGGCTTTGAACTTGCGAGAGCAGACGGCTGAAGACAGACAGGAAGCCAGGAGAGAGAGGGAGAACGACACACAGCAAAGGAAACATCCATGGACCAGAGGTCGGAGTCAGAACCAGGTCACTGCAGGATGGAGCCTTTCGTACACGGGGAGCCTCACTATACCAGCTGAGCCACGAGGATGCCCCTATTTATTTATTTTAGTATTTTTCTGATGCAAATTTTGTATCATAAGCTGCTGTAATAAATGAATTTCCCTGGTGTGGGTTCAATGAAGTTGTGTAAAAATGTACGTTTTGCATTTTTGAAAGTACTGTGTGTGTGTGGGTGGGTGGGTGGTCTGATACAATGGCCTTCCTCTGCATCGCCTCACTAGAGTTTACCAGAAAAGAGGACAAAACTTACTGACTTACATTAAATACCAATTACCATGCATCAGTAAAAGAAGTTTTACTGATGGTCATTGGTATTTATCATTGGTATTTATTTATTGTATCCAGGTGGATTCATGGACTAAACTCTGATACTCTGCGTGTGTTCTGACTTTGTTTGTTTCCTGTAGCTTCTAAATCTGTGTTTGACTCAGTAGAATTTGGTTTGTGTCCAATAGTTGGAGAGAGACAGACAGAGAGACACGGTCCTTGATGGTGAGCGAGCATCAGCCTCCATAAAGGCGGTTAATACAAGAAATAAAAAGTGATTTTCTGATCACACTACTGCTGAATGTGTGTAAAATCTCAGGTGCTTTGTGTGGTTATCAGACTATGAATCAGGTGTATTTTGCATCCTCTATAAAGAGATGCCTTGTGTTTGCTTTTGTGTCGAAATGTCAACTTTTAATTAGATTCAAATTTTGACATTTTTGGAACAGGTTGAGTGTTGAGAGGGAGGAAGTGGGCACCCCCCCCTCATGTCGCCTGATACATGAGAGAAAGTGAAATGACCCCGTCACCCAGTCAATGGCTCCTTTTCTCCTCAAATATGAACTACACTCCATACTCCATCTTCTTTTACTCTGACTTAAGTTTTTGTCAGTTGGTTCATTTAGCTACGCAGCTAGCTCTGGTTCAGATTTTGTGTGGTGCACAAAGTATACACTGTAAACACTAAGTATAACACACAGCATAATGAGGCAATGTCCTCACGTATGAACACCGGTATGTCAAGTTTGAGTTTTTGTCCTGTCTCCATGTTTGTTTTGTGACTTCCTGTTTTATTTTGGAAATTATCTCTCCTCTCGTTTCAGGTCACTTGCCCTTCCTCATGTGTCACCAGTCTGATTGTCTTCCCTGATTCCTGATTGTGTCCACCTGTTCCCCATTACCTCCATGTGTTCATATAGTCTGCGTCTCCCTTTGTCCTGTGCCAGTGTGTCATGTCCCGAGTACTGATCACCAGCTCTTGTCAAAGTCAAGCTCCCAGTCTAGTTTTGAAGTCTAGGTTTTTGTGTTCTGTAATTCCTCGAAAGAGTGATTTTTTTTTGTTGGCTCTGCCTTTTTGTAGTATATTTCGTAGTCTAGGTTTTTTGGTAGTCAGAGTTTAGTTTGAGTTTTTGACCATCCCTTGTCGTGAGGCGCTTTTGTTTCCCCCGGTGTGTCCAGAGACACCGAATAAAGATCAACTGCTTCATCCCTAACTCTGCACTCAAGTCCGCTTCTTCTAGTTTCCCCCGTGTCACACTTGATGCAGCAGAGTCCGTATCCCATCATCTGCGCAAATTTAAAGGACCAGTGTGTAGTTGTGGATTGTAACCCACTTACCCTCCTGTTCCTAAAAGGACAACAGGCCCTCTCCAGAGCGCATGTTTAATTTATCAGCTCTACCCTACATTGAGGTTCAACGCGGCGGGCTCTTTGGACGAGGACTTGCAGAGTGTGTAGATAGAAAAAGCTCATTCTAAGATGACAAAACCCATAATGTTTCTTACTTTCAGCCGACTTACGCACTAATGGAAACACAGTGCTGCATATTTTATTTCATTTCTGCCATGTTCTGCGGATATATGGGAGCTCCCTAAATCTAACACATTAAGCGAAACGCTCAAAAAAAGCTGATCACAATCATCTCAAAGAGATATCACTTCATCTGCCTCAGCAAAGTGTCGTGTCACGTGCATGCAAAAGGTTTACTGCTCTAACAGAAGGTGTATAACAGCGGTGTTGTGCTTTGAAGAACATATGGAGGTAATCGTACGAACTAAAACTACTAAACACATGATCTTCAGAGCAAATTAGACAGTGGTCGACATGTTTAACTTTCAAACGCACGTGCTGAAAGCTACAGAGAACATCCTTCGCCTGCCCATACGTCTTTGTGGTCTGCAGCGCTTTGAGATGAAACACACAGGATGGGTTCAATAACTCAAGTATGCTCCCCAGAAGAAGACAGGTTGGCATGCAAATGTTAATGGTGCCACATTAGCCATGATTAGAACGCCTGAGTGGTTATACATCAACCGTGAGGCTACGGCACTGATTCACGCACACACACACACACACACGCGCGAAACATCCATGTCCCCGTATTTATGAAATCACAGGCAGAAAAGGGAGGTGTTTGTGTCATTTTGTGGCAGATAAATATATTGTATTTTTAATAGATAAGTGGTGATGGCATGCATTTATGTATCTGGAAAAAGCTCCTCATGTGAATACAGTTCCAGTTCAGTGAAGGACAGTGAAACACACACTCCCAACACACACACACACACACACACACACACACACACAGCTGAGCTATTGTGCTTTCAGTCCACCAAAGTCACGTCACGGCGGAGCATTTATTCTTTTCACGGTTAGGCTTGATTCTGTTGCAATATGGTGTAATATGGTGAAATACAGGCCTGCAGCTATTGTACTGTAGTCAAGGTAACATGCTATAGTGGCAATATAATCGCTCCAGTTGGGGATTTCAGAGCAGCCACCTGAAGTGTCAGATTCATTATGAACAAATATTTGATATGTCTGCATGATGTGTGTGTGTGTGTGTGTGTGTGTGTGTGTGTGTGTGTGCTTATTTTAGAGCTGGTGTTTTAATAATATTTATTTTATTAGCTTGTTAAGTTTTTAGGCTTAGCATCACACCGGACTGATTAATAACAGAAGTGTATGTATGTATTTTACATATACACACCTATTAACACACACCTATTAACGTTAGTTTGAACGCTTATCAACATAAACAGACTGAACTGGACTATAATTTTACTAAATTATTCTGGTGCGTATCAGCTGGTATGTAAATCGGGCCATCCAGCTGCGGTGATGATGTAAGTGGTTAAGTGGTGAGCAAAAACAGGCTAGTGACAGAATTGATGTGCATCATTGATATTTGTCGCATGTGTACCTGCACATAAATGCTTATTAACACACGGGTACTGTGTATAATATAATATATCTTTTACTCACCTAAATTGTGAACAGGATTGCACTCAGTGGGAGCAGTGATGCTGCACTTTGGACTGAAGGATGGCTGGCAGGTCTGGAGTAAACTTAGTGGTTGAGACGCAAAGGACATCATGGAGATGGCTGTCGGTCATTTTGGTTCTCATTCTGCTTTTATTCAGTGTCACCAGAGAAAATGTTTGCTCACATATGTATGTTGAGCCAAATAGACTGATCATCCTTTTCGTGTGGTGTCTCATCAGAGGAAACTTTTCCTTTTCCAAGCTCCTGTAGAACTCGGGGAGGGAAAGCTGCTGATGTAGATTCTTCAGAGAACCATTGCACTGGATTTTGATGAGTTCTAATTGCAGATTCTCATCCACTTCTTTGGCATCCACCAAGAAAGGAGTCGTGAATAGCTTTATTTCTTTTTCAATGGCAGAAAAATCCTGGAAGCTCTGTCTGAATTCGGTTTCGAGACATGTAATAACAGACACATATTTCTCTTTTGGCAGAAAAGTTGGCCTGTGGATACGCAGCTTTGATCTCGGACAGTGTGGAGAAGTGCACAACGTTGAAGTTGCGCAGTTGTGTCTTAAAGAGACTGAGCGTCACACAAAATGCTTTCATGTGTGCATAAAGTCGTGGTACAGGCTGCTCTTTCCCTTGTAGGCTCTTGTTCAGGGTGGTTAAATGATCAGTGAGATCAACTAGAAATGCTAGGTCTGCCAACCATAGAGGTCATTCAGCTCATGAAGAGGTCGGTCCTTCTCTTTTAAAAACTGGTCAATATCTGATCTCAGGGAGTAAAAACGCTTCAGCACGGTGCCGCGGCTTAGCCGAGCTTCTCACCCTAGCTTCTCACCCTATCTCTAAGGGAGAGCCCAGCCACTCCACGAAGGAAACTCATTTCGGCTGCTTGTATCCGCGATCTCATTCTTTCGGTCACTACCCAAAGCTTGTGACCATAGGTGAGGGTAGGAACGTAGATTGACCGGTAAATCGAGAGCTTCACCTTTCGGCTCAGCTCCCTCTTCACCACGACGGACCGGCGCAGAGTCCGCATCACTGCAGAAGCTGCACCGATCCGCCTGTCAATCTCCCGTTCCGTCCTTCCCTCACTCGTGAACAAGACCCAGAGATACTTGAACTCCTCCACTTGAGGCAGGATCTCAACCCCGACCTTGAGACTGCACTCTACCCTTTTCCGGCTGAGAACCATGGCCTCAGATTTAGAGGTGCTGATTCTCATCCCAGCCGATTCACATTCGGCTGCGAACCGCTCCAGAGAGAGCTGAAGGTCACGCTCCGATGAAGCCAACAGGACCAGGTCATTTGCAAAAAGCAGCGACCCAATCCTGAGGCCACCGAACCATAGCAGCTCAATGCCTAGAAATTCTGTCCATAAAGGTAATGAACAGAATTGGTGACAAAGTCCAACTCTCACAGGAAACAAGTCTGACTTACTGCCGGCGATGCGGGCCAAGCTCTGACACCGAGAGTACAGGGACCGGACAGCCCATATTAACGGGTCTGGGACCCCATACTCCCGGAGCACCCCCCACAGGGTTTCCCGGGGGACACAGTCGAATGCCTTCTCCAAGTCCACAAAGCACATGTAGACTGGTTGGGCAAACTCTCATGCACCCTCCAGGACCGTGCTAAGGGTATAGAGCTGGTCCACAGTTCCACGACCAGGACGAAAACCACACTGCTCCTCCTGAATCCGAGGTTCGAAAATCTTGCCGACCCTCATCTCCAGGACCCCCGAAAAGACCTTCCCAGGGAGGCTGAGAAGTGCGATCCCCCTATAGTTGGAACACACCCTCCGGTCCCCCTTTTTGAAGAGGGGAACCACCACCCCGGTCTGCCAGTCCAGAGGCACTGCCCCCGATGAAACTGGTTCCGGAGCCTAAACTGTGCGTCGAGGCGAGCCCGACTATATCTAGCCGGTACCTCTCAACCTCGCGCACCAGCTCAGGTTCCTTCCCCGCCAGAAAGGTGACGTTCCACGTCCCCAGAGCCAGCTTCTGCAGCCGGGGGTCAGACCGCCAGGGTCCCCGCCTCCGACTGCTGCCCAACTCCCTACGCGCCCACCCCCCGAGATTCCTCCCACAGGTGGTGGGCCCATGGGAATGGGGGGCCATGTCACCCTTTCGGGCTGTGCCCGGCCGGGCCCCATGGGTAAAGGCCCGACCACCAGGCGCTCGCCGGCGAGCCCTTCCCCCAGGCCTGGCTCCAGGGGGGGGGGCCCGGTAACCCACGTCCGGGCAAGTGAGACCTGACTCCTTTGGTTTTACTATTCATCGGGGGGTGAATGAGCTGTACTTTGTCTGGTCCCTCACCTAGGACCTGGTTGCCATGGGTGACCCTACACTGTAAAAAGAAATCGTAATTTTAGAGTAAATCACTCTAAATTCTTACCATAGTTTTACCGTTTTTTCGAAATAGTGTAAAAAACAGTAAAATTACAGACATCATCTGTAAATTAACAACCTGCCTGTTATTTTATGTGTTATTCCAATAATGACAAACTACAGTTATTTCCCATTTTTTTACAGAAGAATTACCGTAATAATTGTACAGTAGTTTTACTGTTTTTTTAAATTACATGCAAATGTATGTAAAATTATGATAATTGCCTGTTATTTTATGTTTTTCTTGTTATATAAATGCTTATCTCCATATCGACAATTTAAGATGTTATTCTGCCATTTTAAGGTAAATCTTACTGTTAAATTTTAATTAATTGTATGAGGTTTTACATTGAAGAGAGAACGAGGGACAGACCGACAGAGATGGAGAGAGAGACATCAAAGCTTTGGGGAGAAAGCAGTGCAGCAGAAACTTTTTTCTTTATGTGATTTAGTGTAGACCTGAACTGTTAAGTATTCACAAAAGGCAAGATTCAGAATAACAGAAATGACAGTGGTACAACAAACAATGCTTATTTTTACACTTGAGAGTGCAGAAAAGGCAAAAAAAAACAAACAATATATATGGCCTGACAGGGACAGATTATTTTTATATATATATATATATATATATATATATATATATATATATATATATATATGTCCCCCTATAGATTTTCACATTAATCTATGACCCAGACAAGGCTGTAAAAACATTCAGAAATTCATCATAAACTTCTGGTCCATTCTAGCACAACTCTTCAATGAAACAAAACAAAGTTCAACACATTCAAAATGTGAACATAGCACGAGACACCGAGATATAGCACGAGTCACCAACACTATCCATAACAACAACACTATCCATCAAAAGACTTTTAATTAAATCCATTATCCATCACTATAACAGTCAGTAACCATCACAGTCATCTTGGATTTTTGTTTACCACATCCAAAAAATATAACTTTGGGGAATTTATGACTGGATTAAATACCAGAAAAGTAATCCAAATGCCCAAACATTTAATGAGACACCTCTCACCTAGAGACCTAGGTTTCATCATTTCTTTATTCAGAACCAGCACATTCAGGAACTGGTTTTTCCCCATCATCTGCACCAAGTTAAAGGGATAGTTCGGGATATTTGACATGAATCTGTATGGCATCCCTGTCAGTAGTGTCGCACATCCACACCGACTTACCCCCGACAGTGTCCTGTGGTCCGAGTTCTGTCCAGGTTTTCTCTTTTGTTCACTCTTTTGAACACATGCTGTTTTGAGAAGAAAAACTTTTTATTTAAGTGTCCCAGCAAACCTGCCGGACTACTTTCGTTGCTGACCAAACCTGGACAGAACTCGGCCCACAGGACACTGTCAGGGGTAAGTCGGTGTGACTGTGTGACACTAGTGACGGGGATGCCATACAGATTCATGTCAAAAATCCCGAACTATCCCTTTAAGAACCACCACTCACACTCTTCACCCCATCCTCCACAGACTGAACTAGTTCCTCTGTATCACTGACCCCTAATATCAATTTTCTAAAGACCCTCCCTCATCACCAGGTAAAATCTCATAATTCAGTGTAAACACCAAGCTCTCATGGAAATATCCATGGTGGGTAGGTTCCAGACCTCACATATCTGTATGGAAAGAGAAGAAAGAAATTAGACTGATTAAATCACTATTTTAAAATCATTGTTATGAAGAGTTTGAGTGACTGATCAAGGAATTTCTGATGAACAAAGTCTGATGCAATTTGCTTATCGGCCAAATAGAGGAGTGGAGAGTGCTACCACCCACTCTATTCAACTTTCTTTACAAGCATCTTCAGGGTAAAAAACCCATGTTATACGGAGATATATGCTACCTAGGGCACAAACAATCAAAGCAATCAATTTGCACAATCCTTCCAAACTCTTTGATACGTATATTCTTACTGTACTCTGCAACATTGTTCCACGTCACTGTTTGTCTATTTATTGTTGTTGTGTTAGTTGCACTGTCACTGCAAATCAAATTTCTCCTGGAAGGACAATAAAGCTCTGAACTGAACTGACCTGACCTGACCTGACAGGACACAGGAGATTGTTTCGGACTGAATAATGTATTAATTTATTGCTTGACTGATGATTGTGTTTGTTTTGTGAGAGTCATCTTACCGTTTACATCTGTCCATTCAAAATTGGCAATATTTGAAATGAGGCTCAGCACCCTTGGGTTGACAGCATACTGGTGTCCCTTTTCTTTTCGTTTGACTTTGGTTCCCTGATCTGGGTTGATTTTGAAGATACATCTGTTGGAAAAATAATTTTCCTTTTAATCTAGGACATTCAGAGTGGTAACTAATCCTGGCATCTTGGCCAGACTCTTTAAGAGGGAGGTGAGCAAGGAAAGGAGGAGAGAGAGGAGTGAAGAGAGGAACAGGGAGAGATGAAAGGAGAGGAGCAGAGAGGTGAGAAGAAACGAGCAGAGAGAGGAGCGAAGAGAGAAGGGAGAGGAGCAGAGAGGAGTGAAGAGAGGAACAGAGAGAGGAGTGAAGAGAGGAACAGAGAGAGGAGAAAGGAACAGAGAGAGGAGTGAAGAGAGGAACAGAGAGAGGAGTGAAGAGAGGAACAGAGAGGAGCAAGGAAAGGAGCAGAGGTGAGCGAGGAAAGGAGCAGGGAGAGGAGTGAAGAGAGGAACAGAGAGGAGCAAGAAAAGGAGTCAAGAGAAGAGTGAAGAGAGGAACAGAGAGGAGCAAGGAAAGGAGCGGGGAGAGGAACAGAGAGAGGAGTGAAGAGAGGAGAAGGGAGATGCAAGGAGAGAAGCAGAGAGGTGAGTGAGGAAAGGAGCAACCTACCTAGGTAGCAAAACTACTTAAAAGTAATGTGTAATGCATACTGAAAGCGTACCTCTGTAAAAATTCCAGAGTAGCTGCAAGTTCCACAGGATAATCAATGTTGTGCACATAATATGAGCAAAACATCATTTCAAACGCCTTGTTGAAGCAGGGAAGCTGCTCGTTCACAATGACCTGGTCCACTGCAACCATGAACATCTTGGCAGTAAGTGGGCTGTTACCTGTGACCAGAGCAAGAACAATATGTTTCATAGTGAGTAAATAGCTTGCTTAATGTATTAACAGTATTACAATGAATGGATGAAAACTGTTTTTGGCACACCTACCGCAGACCACAATGCAGGGTGTCCATGGTAGTTTGGTGGTGTCCACATCAGTTCCAATGGCAGTGTCATCAACATTTATGAACATCTTCTCTTGTTGCTCCTTGAAATGGGCAACAAGTATCAGTACAGCTGCACTTGTTTCTTCACCTCCTGCCAGGGCTTGCCTCAGAATGGTATTTGTTGCGGTGGATGACTCAGTCTTACCAAACTGAAAGTACTGCAGGATTCTTCTGAACTTGGTGGCTCTGGATTCTTCAAAGCTGTCATCTAACTGGACGCCTGTTAGTTCTCTGAAATGAAGCCTCATCCCAGCTTCCTGGCAGAGGAAAGGCCATTCCTTAAGAAACTCTTCTGTCTCTTTCAGTCCTGATAGTAGGTCTCTCCTCTGTGAGGGAAATGTCTCCACCATTAGTCTTTCTATTTTTTTTGCATCTTTGTCTTTGTTTTTGTACATCTTAATCAGCTCTTCTTGTTTTTGCTTTTGCAATTGTTTTGTTTCACCAGGAAGAAGCTCTGGCTCACAGTTAATACATCCATATGCATCTTTGCATGCTCTTCTTCCCGTTGTCAGGGCTGCAACCTTCAGGAAGCCTTTTCTGGGCAGTAGCAGCTTGAAGTCGTTTGCAATTATCTAGCCGAGATATAAACTGTTTTACAAGTGAGTCATATCCAGTGCCAACAATCTGACCCTCAATCTCATCTTGGAAGGATTTTGGGTAGCAAAGTACCATCTTCCTTGAAATTTCAGAAACGTGTTTCTTTCCAGGTTTTTTGCAGACATTCAAAATTTCTCCAGCGACAATCCTAATAATCTCTCTTCTCTGTGCTGCAGAAGGCCTCTTACCAGTATCGAACAGTTTCCTTGTACTGGAGGGCATCTTACTCCAGGGTATGTCAAAGCTGTAATGCCAGCTATTATCTTCTCTGACACTGCTCTCTGATCCAGTAGGTGATGCTATGGTCAAAGCTGGACTGCTTGAAGCGGTGGATTTTGGTGTGGAGTGGAATAGTTATGGGGATGTCACTCATGAATGAATCTTCAGTGCTGGATTCTTCCATGTGGCTGGTAGATATTGAGGACGATGAATCCTCTATTCTAGTCATTAAATCTAAATAACAAAAAGACATAATCGTGTCATGTTAATATCACATATATAATTTTCACTTAATCTTTTGATCACAAATGGCACTGTATTATTTTACTTACTTTTAATACAGGCCATAACTTTTCTGGCCTCTATTGGCCTCAGGACTGCTGCAAGGTCATCTGCCGCCACGTACTTCAGGTCCTCAGATGAACAGACGCCAATGTTTTGAGCACCTCCACTACTTGTGCTACTTGTGCTTCTTGGTTGAAGAATGTGCTAAGGGATGACGTAAGACCACTCACCCATGACTCATCCATGACTTCTAGAGGGGGACAAAAGATTAATTTAGTGGTTAGCTTAAAAGTTTAGTGAACAATAGATGTGGATTACACTTCCCCGCACAATCACCATGTTAGTTTGATTAATACCACCCCCCCAATTTACACACTCGTCAAAAACTTGATTGTAAAACCCCAACACCTCATCACACTCCTACTGATCAACAACACTGTGCTTGAGAGATATGACTTTATTCCCATTCAAATTGTAAAGAGGCAATGGGTAGGAATCCAGGCAGTGTTCTGCATTAATGCAGTGCATATCCTCAGCTGCTTGTTTGACTTCATAAAGTCCATACTCTGATAAATACACTGAAGTGTGCGGTGTCACCAGAAAGCACACCTTTTTGTCATCGATCAAAACAAGCTCAATCTGACCAAACTTGATTGACTCATCATACTCCGCGTTTGAGGCAGAGAAAAGATACCTTTTTGTAAAGAGTGCCCTTAAAATCTACCTCAGTTGACACAGAATCCGGTTCTGTAGCATGTGTGCTGCAACTGCATTGCGCACTGCATCACTGTACAGGTGAGCATGATATGGAGTAATGTTTTTTGACTTCAGCACTGGTGCAAAAAAGGAGTTTGAGTTGAGGGTTGTTTGGAGGAGTTGGTGCTGGCTTGCGAGAGACTGGCATATATTCTTAAAGTTTTGTGTCCTCCTCACACACCTCTTGAAGTAGGAATGTTTACTCTCAAATCTCATTGTCCACAGCCGTATTAGGGGACCCAGTTTGAGGATCAGTGATGCATAATGGAGAAGATAGTGGTGCTTGGGTTTCAGGCGATCTGTGGGAAACAATGTTTTCCTTGTTTCCAGATATTCAACAACAAGAATGTTGAGGTAAGCCACCTGGGCAGTGGTGATCTTGGGTGCACACACTAGTTCCACAAGTTCTTTCAGAGTGATCACTTGTTGCCACACTGGGTCATGAGGATCAACTTTGTCACAAATAATGACAGGCAGGAGTCTAAGCAGACACCAGTTCTCAGCTGCTTGGCCACCTATTGTGATGGCCTTTTCATTCACCTGACAAGGAGATGAGGTGGAATCTGAGTCCTTGTAGGAAAATTGTGTGATTCGCCTGTTTAGCTGAGAGTATGTGAGCCAATGCTTGACCTTTACGAAGTAACGCAAGTAAATGGCCAAGTCATAAGCTACAACTCCCTCAAACAAGTCATGCCCTATGCATGGAGGAAGGCCTGGCTGACATACATGGAAATATTTCACTCTCCTGCAATAACTGCACTGCTTCTTTGTAGTTATCGACTGTTCGTACAGGAAAGCTCTGACTCACACTCTCAACTTGGTCTCTTTTACCTCACAATACCTGCAGAAGTACTTGGAAGTGCTGAAATTCTGTGTGTAGCCACCAATGCAGTGTGATCCCAAATTGTCACCTACAATAGATATTATTGTTGCTCGTACCACATGACCAGAAGTGGTTACAAATCCATGTTCTTCAAGTTGTCTCAGATCTGACAACATTCTCTCAAACACTATGTCCTGACCAAAGAATTTAAAGTCTCTCTCTTTGCACAACAGTACTAACTGCATATGGTCAATACTGGAACGATGGAATGGTTCAAAGTCAGCAAGGGTATGTATTGTGCATAACTGTCTCTTCTATGTTCATCGGTGCCCAGAAAAACATTTTCTGGGTGCACATAGGCAAAGTTCTTCACAAAATACTGCCTCCTGATATATTCTGTGGACAGCTGAGAACTACATGAAGCATGCAAATCAGCTTCCTGAAGACTCTGAAAAACAGAATCAATCTCAGCATCTGACATATTAGTATTTCCTCTAAGTGTCTCTTGAATTTTGTCTTTTGTGTACTGATGACAAATGCCATTTAAGCTATTGATCTCTTCAACAATCATTTGAATCGTTGATGATGGAACCAGATACTTTGCCTGGAGTTGCATGTAAAACAGGCACAGATTCTTCATGTACAAAGACCTTAACCTGAGACTGATTTTCACTTTGGTCCATTGCAGTTTCAGTTGGCTCTATCTGAGAGGATACAGATGGCTCAGAGGATGTGACTCCAGTATTTACAATTTCATGTTTATGTGTTCTTGAGACATGGGATGTAAATGAGGACTTCACTTTAAACGCCTTGTTACAATTGCTAAATGGGCAATGTACTAACTCATGCTTATTCAAATGTACCTTGAGGTGCGCAATAAGATCTCTCAAATCTATGCATTTCTTCTTACAATGCACATCATCACATACAAATGACCTTTGTGAGTCTTCAAACTGTGAAACAGGACTGTTGTGGGAACGATAGACATGAGCTTTTAAAGCATTGTACTTGGTGAATTTTTGTTTGCACTCTGCAAAGCAACATGGATAATAGCTATTTGCCTCATGTCTATGCAGAAGCTGATGATCAACATAGCTTTTAATACTTTTCACAGAGATACCACATGAACGGCATGTGAATTTTGGCATAACATATGCCATTGTAGCCCACCGTAGGAAAATCTCCTGTCCTTGCCTTGAATGTTTCTGGAGAAAGGCTTGCTGTAGAAACGGCACCTGCAGCCATCAGGAAAAAATACAGCACATGACATTTTAAGTTAGTGAATAGCAGTGTGGAAAAACAAAAAAAAATCACTGATAAACTATAAACTAATAAATTTACTGAACGCCAAAACCCAACTTAGTAGACCTGTAGCACTACTACATGTTGTGACGTGTAGTCAAACAGCAGTTAAACAGTCAGTACACAGAGCCAAAGCTTTCATTCACGTAGCTCATATCTGTACTTTAAGCAGTAAATAGAAATACACAGGCTATAGCATGAGAGGAAACAACAATAAACACACGGTTAAGATAAATTGCAAATATGAAGCCTATTTACCCATGGTAGAAGAGCAAATAGCGAACGATCAAATCAGCAAGTAAACACAAGACGCTCTGCTTTTCAAACGCTCGCGGTGGGGTTTGAAGTTGCGTGCAGGACGGACCAAAACCGCGGCACATAGCAATGTGCCAGAGACGTGTGGAGTGTGGTTTCCGCGTTATACTACTGCTAGCACTTGATGCGCGGTTGCTTGCCCTGTTCTGATTGGTGGCCTCCACCTGGCCCTGGTTGCTTGACACCTCACAAGCCTGACTGTGATTATTTACTTAACTGAACTCTCTGTATAATATCAGTGACTGTCAATAATACACTTTGAATGTCATTTATCCTTCTTTCTCACAAACCGACAAGCTACAGCAACGCATGCACGCCCTGTCAGCTACCAATGTATGAGCAAAACACGTATGGGGAGCCCTTCCCGCCACTTAATTTATATTAAAAAATATATATACCAAGTCAAAATTATGAGATACTAAGTGATAATCAGACAAACGTCGAAATTATGATTACTAAATCAAAATTATGAGATAAAGTCATATTGAGATTTTAAAAGTCATAATAATGAGACACTGAGTTAGTACCTCATAATTTTGACTTAATCTAATTAAAAGGTTTAATTAATATCTTAATTTTTGAATTAAGTGGCGGAAAAGGGCTTCCAAAGACACGACAGTAGCGCGACCATAGTATGAGCGCGACCTCCGCACGTTTTAGACGTGACACTTGGATGGTCCGCTAGGCTAATTTACTTAGCTAGCAAGCTAACCTTATAAAGCCACTATTAATACCCTTTTATATTCGTACATGCAATGTGGTTAACTCTTACCTTATTCGCCTCCGTTGGAAGTATCAAAGACTGAAAACAGTGGGGGAAAAAAGTTTGTTGAAGTTTGTTGGAAGAAAAAAACACGTTGATTCTGCAGACGGCATGCACTCTCCGTGTGGCTCACGTGGCACTGACTGCGACGTTGACAGTCAGCAATGCGCGTATCGGGGGGCGGGGCAGCGATGCGTTCATATCCAATCATTCTGCTTGTTAGTGGGTAAAACCAAACTTGAATTTGGATGACGCTTAAAAAATACACACGCACAATAAAAAGTTATGCTTAGGTTAATAATGTATTTAAAGAAAGCACAACTTGTTTTTACCCTTTACCTTTGTTTAGTTAAGTCGATTTTATTTTATTTAATGTTCTGTGGTGCTGTTATACCAGATCATATTCCTGTGTACGTTGTACAACCTACAAATACAATAAAAACTAAATACCCAGAAAGCTGTATATATATATATATATATATATATATATGTGTGTGTGTGTGGTGTGTGTATATATATAATACTGAGTGTGCTATGAAAATCTTTTTTGAGTTGTCCCGCTGAAACAATTGCTATTGGCTGTTTGAGTATGCTTTGATGCTTTGAGTATGATTGGTCAGTGTCGCTGTCATCCAGGAAACTGTCCAATGACTGCTGAGCGCGGTTTTATTTGAAAGTACGTCGGTTTGCAGGACTTCAACCGCTACTCTGTCGGTCCCTTCGTAATTAATTAGGTGGATCATTGCCTGGATTATTTTACATCTGCACGCCAAATTCTTATTTTAGTGAATTTAAATTATGGGATTTCTACGGAGAACATAACAACAAAACAAAAACGGGAATATGGACACAGGAAGAGTCAAGATCTGTGCGGTCTGCTAACATGAACTTCACGTATAACTGTAATCCTGACGATATCAGGTAAGAAAACATTTCCCTGTTATTTTTTAGTTAATAACCTAATGTAATGCTTGTGTTCATATTCATAGTTTAGACTGTAACGTTGTCAGTAATGAACTGATGTTACAGATAACGTTACGTGTTTACGTTAACGAGTAAACACAACGTTAATACTGAGTGTGCTACAGACAGCAGATCTTTGTCATACCATTAACGTTATGTTACTAAAGTTACAGATGTGTGTTGCTCAGCTCAGTAATAACGTTACATTGTTATAACATAACTGTACTTGCTTGTGTAATAACTGTGGCGGTTGAGTGGTAACTGCCTTCTGAAAATATCAATTTAAAAGTTATAATGTAATCTAACTTCTGGTCACAAACGTGTGTGTTGGGGGGGACAGTTTAAGTTTCAGTGAATCAAAATGTTTAAGTTCCATGTATGTGTTTATGTAATACATACATTCACTGATATTCTTTTAATTCCAGAGACATCCTTATCAAGGTGAGGTGATGATTGCCAGAGGGAAATGTAAGTTAAAAAATATATAGCCTATACTACAAAATATTTTAGGGAAGATGTATTTCCATAAATCATACTATTTGCCCAATTCAACAATCCTGATCGGTGACAGAATGACACTGAATGCTTATCATAGCAACCATTCTTATCTCTCATCTGGTGTTCCTTATCCAGTTGAGAACTTAGTAGAACAAAGACATTTGATAAACATGGCCCGAACTGTCTCTGTCCTGGCAGGTTTTGCAAAAGGCAAAATGCAGAATTTGCTGAGACTGGCAGTTCGATTCTTGGCTCCTGTTCACCTGTTTGGGGCAAGACACTTAACCCCAAGTTGCCATGGATGCTGTGCATCAGCGTGTGAATGTGTGTGTAAATATTAGGGCTCCCTCATCCCTCATCAGTGTGCGAATGGGTGAATGAATGTATTGCAGTGCTTGAAGTGGTTGATAATACTAGAAAAGCACTTTAAATTCAAGAACAATCCATTTACTGTATTCTTCACTGTGTCCCTGTATTTCACACAGCAAAGAACCCATAGATGTGCATCACCTGTGTGGTCATGAGAAGGCTGAAGAACCAGGAGTGACATGACATCACTGACTGCTGGGGTGCAAACTCAGGAACAGGTAGGCAAAACATACAGAGAATGGATTTGTTTTATGGAACCAAGTTCACATCAGTCATAATATGAATATTATGTAAGAATAAATGTATGTGTGAGGCTGCTGAGGAATATTTTTGCATGTCTATGTCTCCAACGAAAGCTGGCTAATATTGTTTGTTTGTCGGTGTGTTTTCCCCTCATCATCCAGACAACATGGAAATGAAAAGTATCCTGCCACAAGGTCTTCAGAGCCAGTGAGTATTCATGTTATCCTGACATAACGACTGTGAATGTGCATGAATCCAGTGGTGAAATATGAAATATGTACACAGTGCCTCAAACATGAATCCCTGTTCTCTATGACTTTTCCATCATGCTGGCCAGTAATATCTGTAATACAATTGGGTCGCACAGTAAGGTAGGTTGGGTGGTTACTCCCCAAAGTTATCCAGCTCTGCAGTCCAATGGCCACTTTAACATCCTTTCTGGGTAAAAACTTTGAACTATAATGTCTCATAGAAAATTTAAATGAAGTTTGTTTGAAAGACTAGTTCACTTTAAATTAAAGGAGCAGCTTACACACTGCTCCTTTAATTGCCGTTCGCCAGATTCTGTAATTTCCGATTGTGCTTGAAAACTTGCAGCATCCTCCCAAACAACTGTAGTCAACAGCAGCATGCCAGGTTGACCTGAAAAGTCATAATTTGCACCATGTGTTTAGCTTCACTGTAGCTTCTTAGTTGGAAGCTGCGTTGATCTGTAGGTGTGGGTTTGTTTGACCGCATTGAAGAGCTAAGAGCATGAGGATTCTTCAGTTGTTTTTTGCATTTAAAATGTAGTCACTATTTACTGCAGTTGTTTGGGAAAATGCTACAACACTGATTTCCTGTGGAACTTCAGTCTTTTGTGGACCAAAAAACTTCACCTGACCTTTCATTGACGCAAGAGTGAGTAGATAATGACTGATTTCAGTGTGAACAATAAATGAAATTCTACTTTTTACAGTAAAGACCTTTCGGTGTTAGCTTCTCTCTGTCTGTGTCCCCTCCAGGATCACCAGAGATCCAGACGATTACTGGCAATTTGGAGGGGGATTCAGATCTTTCTGCTTTTTCTGCTGTGTTGCACCTGTGTTACAGATTCATTGACCTTTTGTGGTATGTTTCCATTTGACTTAATACACTGTATAGTTAGGATTCTTAATTAAAACACTGTAATGCTTGTCCACAAATGTTATCAGAACTACCTTGCACAGAGCCCCCAGGGGTTAGGAGAATATTGTAGTAACAATATAAAACTTAAAGGGAAAATTCAGTTTCTTTTAACCTGGTGTAACTTGGAGTGCTTCGGACACTATTTAGATCATTTGAGATCTGCGTGTATCCATATAACAGGAGTGAACCGGGCAAGGACTGCAGCATCTAAATAAGGCATTATCTGCCATGAAACTCCTTCATTTCACCAATACTTTAAGACGAATGAATTTATGAACGAGTACTATTGCCCTGTAAGTACAGAGTTGTTGTTATCGGGGGCTTTCACACATACTTACTGTGATGACGTCAGACACGCGCTGCCGCAGCACAGCTCATTCACTTCATGCTCTGTGACGGTCGGCCATCTTTACATGGAATTTGCTATGAGCTGTGCTGCAGCGGGGCGTGTCGTCCCATGTGACCCGTGTGTAGAAAGTCCCTGATAACAACAACAGGGTGACGCTGAACTCACAGGGCAATAGTACTCGTTCGTTCATTCATTTGTCTTAAAGTATTGGTGAAATGAAGTTTCATGGCAGATAATGCCTTATTTAGAGCTTGCATTGTCCTAGCCCCATTTACCCCCATTATATGGATATACGTGGATCTCGAATGATCTAAACAGGACTCCAAGTTACACCAAAATGTTATTGGTGAGTAAATGCACATATGTTTTGCTAGAAACGGAACTTTCCCTTTAAATGAACCACGTTCCCTTTAAGACCACAACCCCCTCAGCTCAACAGCACTATTTGTTGCTTTCTCTATCCATTTCAAAAGTGACCTAATTTTGATAGAAATGCAAATAGAAACACGTAACACATGGAGAAATACCATTTTTAGTTTTTCAGTTCCTCCTGGGGGTCTCTAAAGAGCTGTTTGTGAATAATTGGTTAACATTGTAAATTTACATCTGAATACATCTGAAATAAAATGGTTTTAGAATCAATAGTGATGTGTACTTTATTTGTAATTCATTTCCCACAACATTTAGCATTGTACCTTTATTGAAAGTGATTGATCATAATTATTTGATAAAAATCTGTAAAATAACGGTATTTTCCTGCAGAACTTTTAGGATTCTCCCTTTATTGAAAGTGATTGATCATAATTATTTGGTAAAAATCTGTAAAATAACGGTATTTTCCTGCAGAACTTTTAGGATTCTCCCTTTATTGAAAGTGATTGATCATAATTATTTGGTAAAAATCTGTAAAATAACGGTATTTTCCCGCAGAACTTTTAGGATTCTCCCTTTATTAAAGTGATTGATCATAATTATTTGGTAAAATCTGTAAAATAACGGTATTTTCCTGCAGAACTTTTAGGATTCTCCCTTTATTGAAAGTGATTGATCATAATTATTTGGTAAAAATCTGTAAAATAACGGTATTTTCCCGCAGAACTTTTAGGATTCTCCCTTTATTAAAAGTGATTGATCATAATTATTTGGTAAAAATCTGTAAAATAACGGTATTTTCCTGCAGAACTTTTAGGATTCTCCCTTTATTGAAGGTGATTGATCATAATTATTTGGTAAAAATCTGTAAAATAACATTACTTTCCTGCAGAACTTTTAGGATTCTCCCTTTATTGAAAGTGATTGATCATAATTATTTGGTAAAAATCTGTAAAATAACGGTATTTTCCTGCAGAACTTTTAGGATTCTCCCTTTATTGAAGGTGATTGATCATAATTATTTGGTAAAAAATCTGTAAAATAATAGTATTTTCCTGCAGAATTGTTAGGATTCTCCCTTTATTGAAGGTGATTGATCATAATTATTTGGTGAAAATCTGTAAAATAATGGTATTTTCCTGCAGAATTGTTAGGATTCTCCCTTTATTGAAGGTGATTGATCATAATTATTTAGTAAAAATCTGTAAAATAACGGTATTTTCCTGCAGAACTTTTAGGATTCTCCCTTTATTGAAGGTGATTGATCGTAATTATTTGGGGGGAAACCAGTAAAATAACAGTATTTTTCTGTAAAAAATGTAATGACATTTTCTGTAAATTTAATGTTTTTTGCACTTTTTTTGATTACGGTATTTTACTTTAATTTTAAGGTTTTTGTTTGGCAGCCGTAGCTGCCAGTCATTGACCGTTTTTTTACGGGTTTTTTTCTTACAGTGTACCAGGGGCATGAAGCCCCCGACAACATGGCTCCTGGGATATCTGACAGTTGCACTTTAATGTTGGCTGCCAAGTCTTCTATGCGTCGCACAACTGTATTTCTGGACATGCTGACGTTTTTGAAGTCCTGCACCTTTTCTGGGCACATTATTTCGGCGACTTTAACGAGGCAGTCTTTTATGAGGTCACCATCTGAAAAAGGCTTGCCATGTCTTGCGCTGAGTTGGGCAACCTCATAGCTCACGATTGTAGCCTTTTCCTGGACTTTTTGAGCGCGGAAAAAATGCTGTTGCTGACCCTGCAGTGTAGCTACCATTTGCTTTACTTTCTGTGCTCGTTCGGCACCATTGTAGGATGCATAGGCCCGATGTTTGGTTTCATTATGACATCGTACATTATACTCTTTCATAACGGCCACAGTTTCATTACAGATCAAACAGACACACTTCCCCTTGAATTCTTTGAAGAAGTATTCACTCTCCCAACGTGTCTGAAATTTTTTACACTCACTTTCTACCTTTCGCTTCTTTGGTTCTGTTATGTTTAGTATCTTGTTGTAAATTTCTTCTTTGTCTACTTTTGTCGTTTTTGGTGGAGCAACTGCCTTGATCAACAGTAGTAGTCGAATAGTAGCGCCCCCTGGTGTTACAATTAAAAAGTGCAATACACTCAGGCAAAAGTTGAAGTGCGGGCCATATTCTATTCTATTTAAAAAATGTCTTGCAGACCAATTAAAAATGAGCCCGTAGTTTGGACACCCCTGCTTTAGAGCATGAAACAGGCCTTAGAAGTCAGGCCCGGGCCTGATAGAATTCGACCCGAGCCCGGCCCAGCCCGTCTTGATTGGCAGCTTTGTGGAGCCTGAACCCATTTGCAGCCCGACGTTATTCAAATGTGCGCATATGGCATGTCAGTCAAGAATGACTCATTTGTGCTGCACATCACTGGCTCAACCAACATGAAGTCACCACAGGCGGATCTCCGTTTCACCTCCTCAGCATCCATTTTTTCACCTGTCTCGTGCAGATCGAAACACAGCACACGATCGCTCATTCACCGTGCGAGTCCTAACGCGAGCCCGAGCCCAAGCCCTTCAGAGTTAAAGAAGCTACAGATTGATGCAGTAACATAATGTAATAACTACAGCCTACGATAGATAAGTCAACATGCAATTACGGCACACATGACCAGCTCTTAGAAGGCTGAGGAATACGTAAAAGAATTTACAACGGAAAAATCAATTCAAATGAAGAATTTCTTCTGTCTTCTTATGTCGTCTGTCTCGCTCTTGTTGGTTGCTAATTTACACTGGCTGCTGAGGAAAACAAAGCTGGGCATGGATTTGTCACATAAGTAGGAAACTAGACTTTATTCTTCATCATACAGTTTAATCAGGCTGACAAATCTTAAAAGCCCCATTCCGACTAAAAACTCACTGAAGTAAATGTTATTTAAACTTGCAGTTTGTGTTGAGACAGCAGTGAAGTAGAAATGATGATTATTTTTGATCTATCAGCCAAAAGAAGGGAAGATAAAGGTGGGAGGATATGTGAGGATAAAGAAACATTGAAGAGTAACTCAGGGAAATAGATACATGGCTAGATGAGAGATACGCGCTGTACCTGCATAGCATGTCTGTCATCATGGCCGCTGTCTTTGATGCACCAATAAATTGTTTCCATCTTCTCTTCAGCTGTTCAGCACCTCTTGAGATGGTGCACCCAGAGGTATTTCTCATTAAAAATGGCTGAATGGAGGCTATCGATGTTTTACATCTCCCCTGTCAGAAAACGAGAGAGAAGGGTCATTATCTGACCGGCCTTCTGGATCGTTCTACTGTAAAACATGACAGCTACGGACACCGTAGGGCAACTCCAAATCGATCGACTGTCGAGCTAAAAGAGGTTCACTTTCAACAGCAGGAAGGAGCAATTTAAGAAGGAAGCTCTCAAATCAAGAAATAGATAGATAGATAGATAGATAGATAACACTGTGTAGCTACATGACTATTCATAAAGACAGCGACATGCATTCTTTTCACCACACTTATGAAGCTATTCTGAAGTCATTTTATTGTATAAATTATGAATTATTATCGCCACGCAACAACTTGTAAACACATAACCTCATCAGAGCAGTTTTAGCCGCTTCACTTGTATCTGTCCTGTAGAGTTTTGTTGCTTTACATTCACTGTGTGTGCTTCATACAAACAAACACACTGCTCCATAGCACTCCTTCTCAGTAACTTAATCATCAGTGCAGCGGAGCAGAAAACACTGTGAATTGTTTCTGGAATGGTAATAATTTTCAGTGCAATGACAAATAAACTGTTGTGTCGTTTAGGCATGAGGACTTGTTTATTTCCACTGCGGAATTGATCTCACGCAACATGTTCTCGTTCTTTAGTCTAATTGCCGATAAAGCGTTTTTCTGTTTCCTACTTGGGAGACCAGGCACTCTTAAGATTTACTGGTTGCTTATAGTGCTCTAAAGTTGTAAAACACTGATTCTAATCTTGATCTTCCTTAAATTTCGTCAGAATGTGGTTTCAGTTATTCTACTCAAGGGCCGAGTTAATGAGATGAAAAAGAGGGAAACTTTTCTTACAAAGCAGCCTCTGACATAAAATGTCGCCTAAGAATAATTACTGTCTAAACAGCCTCACTTATTCACTATGACATTTATTCACCATATATATATATATATATATATATATAAAGATTCCATTTATTAAACACTTAATTTTTTTAAACATTTTTTTTTGGGTACAGTCTTTGGGGGACAGGAGAGAAAAATGGGTGAAGTGAGGTCTGCTCTCCAGTGGTACTTTAAATTAATTAATCAGGCTTCAGGTAATGGAAAATGGAGTCATGAGATTACATCTGCAAATTTTCAATATGTACCCTGTTCTTAGTAATTATGGTGTCATATAAATTTAAAACTTAAAGCTCGAGCTTTGTAATGAACTTAGGATCGAATCATAAAACAAAGCTCTCTCCGCCGAAGGTTTTTGCTCTTAACTTTCTAACTTAGGACAGGAGACCATATCCATAATATATGTGAATAAGCTTCAAATGTATTAATGAATATTAATAAATACAAACCGAGTTTACCCTTGTTAATGCTGACGGTTGTCTTAAGGTGATCGGTGAAGTGAAATATGAGCATGTAGATAGTTTACCTGAATTGCATCGTAGTTAATCCATCCATCCATATCACTCACAGAAGTCTTTGTTTACTTTATTTGCCTTGGAATGGAGACGTTAAATGAATGATAATCTACAATATATCAAGGAACACAAAAAATCACAAAAAACACAAAATTCTTCTTTCCATTGTTGTTCTTGGTGGCCAACAGGAGCAAAGAACCCCAGAAAACACACAAGAAAATCTGAACAGATACAACAATGGAAACGTGGTGCGAAGAAGAAAAAAAAAAAAAGTGGATGCTGCAGAAAGCCAAAACAAATTAAAAGCAAACACGCTGCGAATACAAAAAGTGATGCAAAACCAAGAACACAAAGACCAGAAAAGCACTGCGCATCCAGTCTACAGAATTGCTCCAGCCTCTTGCACCAGCTAAGCCAAATTGAAATAAAACATAATGTCTCTGTTTCCAAGCCATGGATTAAGCCTAGTCCTAGACTAATACCTTTTTTTTTTTAATGGAGATCTTCAGTGAATTTGAATGAAACACATAAACAACATGCAAACTGCATACAGAGCAGCTATTCCAAGGATGGCAATCAAACCAGGCAGCATCCAGGCTTGCAGACATACCTCTCGAGCATTTCCCTAATAACCCACTCCAACAGAGTGCTAAGAAATCACGCACACACTCCTCCACAAAATAGGTGTGATATATCAGCGATTACGCTCTACCTACCCTTGATTATGAGCCGACACCGCTTCATACCCGTCCAGAAGTGTGATCACCTGTGTGTTTACAAATCGATACTAGAAGCTGAACTGAAGTGACAGAAGATCAGTAAGCTAAATCTAATATTTTATTTTAGAAGGCTTGAAACTATTTGAGGTATTTCATGGTGGAAGGTGAATTATAAAGTTACGGTAAGCAGTGTTTTTTGTAGCTGTTATAACAGGAGTTTATTTCTACTGAAAAGTATTTGAACATTATTCAAATAAATTCATGCGAAAGCTTTGTGGGGTTCCCTCACATTCACCTGATTGCGTGCCAGTGGAGGCTCTTAGTTTAAGAGTTGAAGGACAGGCTAATTCAGTCATTTTCACTCGTACCGTTATTGTGTGCCCATACTCCTACGGCTCTCTTTGGAACCTGCATTGCTTTGATGTAGATGGCTTATGTTTTATCAGGTGGGTAGTAGGTGGACCTTGGCATGAGGCTACTAGCTGTTCTTTTTGTCTTCCCTCTTTGTTATGTCACCATAGCTTAAGATTACATGAATTCACCTGCCATGGACAGCCTGCTGTGGCTGTTTTTTTGTCCTGTCTGTCATGTTGTTTCCACTTTGGATTTGTTCAGCCAGGACCTAGACAGCCTGTCTTGTTCTGCTGGCTAATCCTCAGAGAGTCTCCCCTCCTTATTCATCGTTATTCTCAGATTGTTTTTTTCTTCTCATTTTAAATGTCGGTAATAATGACACCGATTGATACAATTATGGATGGCCACATTACACAATATATGAGATTGAATATTTTTTTCCTCATTCGTAAATCTGGTTAGAACCTTTCATAGGCATAACCCTTTAAATTCAAGTAAAGGGTTCCAGATATCTGGTTGAACATGAGTTCAGAAAATGACATGACTAACTTTGAAACACTCAGCCAGACGAATTCATCTCCATCTCAGGGGTGCAGGGAAATGCTCAGGGTGGCCTCAGCGTGTCATCGAGCCACCCTTTAGGACCGCCCACAAAATCCCGGACCCACACCAAAGAAGCTCATGCGGTGTAGCTACTGTTGCGAGAGTAACACATGTCGTTTTATAAACTAATTGCTTTAATTTGTTTTAATTATTCAACTTGAGTCAACTCCAAACTTGAGTGACTCAGTGCTCCTCTGGGGGATCTGCTCCACAGTTTGAGAAACATGGATTTAAACATGATTTTAATAAAGAATGCTCTCTTGCGCTGACAAGACTAGGACACAGATGACAGAAACGGTCTGACTGTGTGAACAAATTGCCTGAACAAATGACAGTACTAAGGGTGTGGCTCTGAAATAAGTCACTTGGGTGTAAAGGCTGAAGCAAACAATCTTTATCCACAAAGTCATTCCCCCCATATGAAGTGAAGGGAACAGCTCCAGACAGTGTCTCTTGACAAGATTATAACAGTCGAGCATTGGCTCAGTTGTATCTTGCTTTGGGCGAGATCTGTTCTGTTTCTGAGCATAAAATCCACTCTGTCTGTGACACAGTTCTCTGTGTTGGTATAATACATGCTGCCCACATAACACATGCTGCCCACACAGTCTCACATGTAGACAGACGCGCACAGTCATATAGCACTGCTGTGATGTGAAGACCTTGCAAATGTAGGAGAATCTCGGCACCCTTGAATCCCTGTATGAAGCGAGATATGTTCAACATGGTGTTCAGGTTGCATCATTTCGTTTTAATCATTTAAAATACGGGTTTGTCCAAATGTATTATGTTCTTTAAAATGTGTTTTCTGTTAAAACACAACCCACATAGAAAAGCAAATGAGCCACAGAGCAACCAACTAATCTCTATAAACAGATGTGCATATGAATGCGGGATCAAGATTTTGACACCGCAAGCTTTCCGGTTTCTGTTGACCAGTCGCGTTTGAGTGGAATTTGGTTGCAGCAGTTAGTGTGGCGAGCAAAAGAGGTGGAACGCATTGTCTGAAATGCAATCTGAGAATCAATCAGCTACGGTCTGATGACAGTTTAGCTTTCTATTAGCTGCATTCATATGCAGATATCTGTTTATGGAGGTTAGCAGAAATGTGTCTTTCTTATCACCTTGGATGACCCGGATGTCCATTATCCAGTTTTTTGGATATGCACTGGCTACACCAGAAGCCCAGATACATCAACCGTTGTCTCCAGAGGATAAATTGTCATCGGATGATATCCCACGGGTTACAAATTGGTCGACTCATAATTCCATGCTCTAAACCATGCGTCAGATATATTGAGATTATTTTAATTAATAGACTCTAAATATTTCTTCATTCTTGTTTTGGTTATAAAACTCATTAGTCATTAGTTTCGGGTCTTGTATGCCAAGCATGTCGGGAAAGGAAAAGTGATAATATTTTTCCAAATCAAATCTTTTTGAAGTTACCTGTTCAAACTCAAAACTGGTTTTGGATCATGCCAATTTTAGGATATTTCTATGTTGTGAAAGCAACAGTATGCTGAGTTGTAAATGAAAAATATAAGGTTGGAAAACTAATACAAACTAATACAAACTAAGAAAACTAATACAAACGAGAAAAACGTTTTTCATTTGGTATCATTTCAACCCTTGTATAATATTCCTCTAATGTCTTTGTCAGGGCTTATATATTTGAAATTCAGGAACTTGAAATACCCTAAAGCACAATCCATTCAGTACCTAATAAGTATTTAAAATGTTATACTTTGTGACTGTCAATTTTAATATCAGGTGCATGTAGTTACAGCTGTGTGAGGGACTGTCAGTCTGAGTGCACTCTTCTTTCCAACAGCGAAGATGCTGTTGTTTGTCAGGAGTGCTTCTGTGGCGTCATTGGCCATTGCTGCCACTTAACCGACGTGAAAAACTAGAGGCCAAGGCACTCAGTAATCTGCCCGACGGCAACGACATCACTTCAGTACCGAGGGGAGCGCACATCACAGAACCCGACCGCTCAATGAACAGAACGACTCTGTGAAATCAGCAACCGAAAATATCATCCTCACTGTCAATATTTGGACCGCGTGGCCTCAATTACATCGGCGGTACTGCAGGCGTTTATTTCCACGCGAAGATTAAACACAACGCTTTAAAGATGCGCCAAACTGTTAAACTGTTTAGCTGTTGAACTCCGTGAGTTCTCCTTCCACTTGTAGCTGCACTACTGGAGCTCCAGTTGGCCTGAAACCACACACTTATCGCTATCTTCCAGCCTTACATATTTACCTCTTGGTCCTCACTGAGGATGATTTAAATTGGAGTCAATGTTGCCGGTTGCCCAGTGCTCATAAGTAATTTATCCCCTGGGGTTTGTTGTACCACTCACGGCTGCATGGCAAGTCCTCAGGGACAGGATTCCCAAACGTGATAGTATATATCATAAGACCTCTGTTAACTTAGCACATCTGTCTATAGCACTGAGAGTATTTCAGCTACAGCAGTATGGACGTAGATCACACGCTAGGCGTGCGGCACGAAAGCAACAATTTTCTTTTTTTTGTCATCGCCAACTAGACTCACACTGCGACGTCTTAATTCGAACTTTGTGACAGCGAATCCTCATCAGGCAGTCTGATTTCCCAGAATGCCACCATAGCTTAAATCAGTGAACACAAAACACAGTCGACATTGATTCCTTCATCACAGTAGAGGAATCCCTGATCCTCCTGTGCAGGCATTAAACACGACAATTTAAGACTTTTTAATCCAATTTGACATCGCAGCCTGCTATTTTCCTCTTCCAAAGAGAAACTTGTGAATCGAGTGAGAATACTTCAGATGGATTTGTGACACCACAGAAAGATCAGCGTGTAAATGTTTTAATCGGCGCTAAACCCGCAAATGACGGACGAGCTTTCACAGCTAACCATTTTCATCCAGAAGTGCATTTAGTTTCAACTGTTGTGCAAGCACTTTGAGGGATAGAGGTCTTCAAACCAAGCCTGTGCCTTATACACACATAAACACACGCAAACACACACACACACACTGCCCCCGCATGTACTTTTCAAGCTGTTTAACTAATGAGGTAAATCTCACCCTGCTTTAATAACAGGGTGGGCTTGGCACACTTCTCAGACACTCATCCACGAACAAATACACACACACACACTAAAAATGGGGGAAACAGCTGACACAAACGAAGCATAAAGAATCGATTCAGCTGGACAGCGGCTGATTAAATCAAAGTTGCTTGTAATCCTGCGTGATGGGTGGTCACGTTGACATGAAAAATGAGCGACGGTGGCATATGGACAGAGCCGAAGCCGTCGCGATAACCTTAAAGCCTGTCTGCAGCCTGATGAACCTCACTTTGTCTAGTCTTCAAGAACCAGCCCACAGGGAGAAGTAAAAGGTTTCTGTCCAGATGAGGAATGAATTGTTGATGCACTTGTAGGGAAGAGTAAACCCCCTTAAGGCCAGTGTGACAGAGGTCTGAACTCTGAGTCGACTAACCCCGAGTTGTCAAACTCACATTAGTTTTGTCAGCTTTGAGTGTGTTTACCTAGAGCAAAATGCATGCGTGATGCGCAATGAATGTAAAGAAGCCCGCTATGGACTCTACTTCAGGAATATGATTCACCATGGCAACAGGTAAATTAAAAGGTAGATCGTCCAGTTCACTTCACTGGAGCGTGAAATGCTGATGTGTGTAGTTACTGTAAGTGTACGCTTTTAATAGAAGAGCATCAACAAAAAAGCTGAAGTGACAAAGTGAAAGTTTTATAAAATTGCATTTTAATCAGTGTTCACCTTTAAACGGCAGGCTGTAACTGTGTACACATGTTCATGTTTGGTGCCCTCTAACAGGTACAAATGTACTTTCAAGCAATAATGTAGATGAAATGAAAAATATGATTCGAACAGGCCTGTTTTTTTATTGAGTGTTAGTAACTCAGTTCAGTTTTATTTATATATCGCCAATTGAAAACAGAAGTTACCTCATGACACTTGAGCTTGGTGATAGTCTCTGCAAAGAAAAAGCAGAACCCAGCTTACATATTAAACAAACAAACGTTGAAACGAATTGGAAATGTGCTAATGTATTTATATCACTAAGGTTTTATTATCGAGTGTCAGACTTGCCACCACATTTCCCTTCATTGTTGCTTCTTTCAAATTGCTGCTCAAAAACCTTGACCGATCGCGACCCACGAGTCCTAACTCTGTAAACACGACCATATGCAGAATAGAACGTTATATTACTGCACCTGGCTTCTTTTTCGAAAAAAAATGAACACAGGCAGTCAGTGTCTTGTTCAGCATTTGCTTCCCACAAAGTTCATAAAGTCTGAAATATGCCCAGATGTCAGCTTCTAAAACATTTTTTAAAATTTCTATTTTAACCACTCACTTCTGATCTCATCCATCATCCGCCTGTAATTTAATGCAAGAGAATGATTTTGCAATAAGACAACAGGTGTAATGAGATAGCGTGTCGTCGCAGAACGCTCTAGTAGCCGAGCTGGTTAAGTGTTTCTTGAACCTGACACATCGCGCATCCTCCTCCATGCTTCACGGTGCGAGTTGACACATGCATATACTGTTTGTTCCCTTTGCGTGTCTCACAAAAGTTCAGCGGCTGGAACCAAAAGTCCTGAATTGAGGGTCTAAAGTTGCCTAATTCATCACAATCGACCAAAAGCAGCACACTGTGTCCTCAATCTCTTTGCTACGGGGACATTAAATTCCCCCAATAATACAGCACAAGGGAAGGATCGTTAGCAGAATCCTCATTGATCCCAGATCTGGAACTAAACTGAGAAACTAACTTGGAACTAAAAATCCCTTTTTCACATTCCTGTTTGCGTCTGAAGAAACTGTGAGAGCATGGCAAGTCAGACTGATGACAGCCGGATTTGAGAGATCTCACACTGTTGTGGATCTGTTGGTCTTTGTATTTTGTAGTTGACATGTATTACTGTAGGATGTAGTTGATTCATTAAAATAAGAAATACAGACGTGGAAAATGTCTCCAAAAGAAAACAGTGTGCTGAAGGTTTCACGTTTATTCATGTCTGATTTAGCTGTCATGAAACTCAGTCTCCCTTGTTCTCTCATCACTACTCCCTCTCTACTATTCACTAGCTAGCTCACTTAACCTCCTCTCCCTCCATCTCTCTTCATCTGTGCCTCATTGACACTCATGCTCTCTTCCCCGTCTCTATTTTTATTTTTATTTTTTGCTCTTTGTCTCTCTTGATCTTCATTTGACGCTGATATTGGCACATTTATAATGAACTATACGGCACCCAATACTTTGTGAATGAAGTTGAGGCAGCCGCAGTGTTTGATCAATTAGCAGCAGTGGGCACCACA
>CM024799.1:5484622-5532886 GCA_014281875.1 Nibea albiflora | reverse complement strand
CAGGTTGGTCTCACGGTAGGTGATGAGGCCCCAGTTCTCATGGCACCAGTACCAACGTCAGGGATGGCTATCTATCTTGATCAAACAAACACAGGGAAACAAGAAGTAGCCGTTAATCATATAACCTCGACCACTGGTAATATTGCTGCATTGCATACATGCATATGAAAGCATCCGAGTTTTGAAATGGAGTATGTCATGTTGAAATATTCCTCAAAGTAGTCAAAGATTATCTTGGTTGTGTTAGCTGCGTATTCAGCAGTATGTAACTGACTTGGCTGGGCGTAGATTCTCAACTGTGAAGGCAGAGGAAGACAAAAGCCACAAGAGTGCATGTATTGGTATTCGTCTACAGTAAAAATCTGATATTGTAATTACTGTAAGTTCAAATCTTCAAATCAGTACTTTTATATAAGTGAAGGCACATAATGGTAAACTCACAGGAATTCCAGAGGCAGAAGTTTTTTCCAGATAGTCAAACTGGTGCACAGCAAAACATACCAAGTATGACTCATAGGAATGGACTTGAAAAAGTGGTCTTCTTTTTATTGTCAGTCAGATTTTCCTGGTTCTGGAGAGGCAGAGGAAAGGGCTAATGGGTTAATGATGTCACTCAGACTATGGAGCTGGGTGGATCCCCTGCCCCCAAACAGAGGTACTAGATTGATTTCTCTGCTGTTAGTATTCAGAGTGTTCCCTCCAAGCCTGGCTTCTCTTTGTTCTGTTTCTCTCAACCATGGGAAAGTTTTAGAAATGATTCTCCACCTACAACGAGTAGTCTGTACAACAACAGGACTGTAAACAGTTCATTGATAAAGTAACGTAACAATGTGCATACAAGGAAGTCATAGCATTAATTATCAGTTGTCATTAGTGGAGCTGTGAATCTGGGGGATTGATGTTGAGTTTAGTAGAATGAATCACATGGTTTCATCCCTCCATCCAACCATTTTCCATAACCACTTTTCCTTCAGGGTTGTGGGTGTCTGGAGCGTGTCTCAGCTGAGACTAGGTGAGAAAGGTATATACACCTTATCACAAATTGATCACATGGTTGACACATTGAGGAAAAGCAACCATTCACGCTCCCATTCACACCACAGGACAATTTTGACTTTAGTCGTACCTCTTGTGGCATGTTGGACAGAGCTCTGTAGTTTGCATCATGCGTGATGGAGACTTTGTAGGTAGCCTTCTTGTTGGGTTCATCAAAGCAAGGAAATGACTTGCGAGCATCTGTTGGTTCATGATCAGTCGCAGCAATCTTTCTGTGATTAAATGAAGGAGAGATTGTTTGAGACCTGGTGCCTTACATCTTCCTCCAATAGTTTTTAACCCCAACACTTGTTTAGATACTCTGCAAGTAAAAATTGATGCATCTGTTTCTTCCCTGGACAGTTCTGTTCCCTGAGGAACTTATCTACATCCTTTTGTCGTTAAGTACCAAACACTGTGGACCCAATGATTCTGTTTATTGTTAGAGTAAGGACCCTTACAAAAACCCAAACTTTAAAGTGATCCTCTTTTACTGTCTAAAAATTCCAACACTTGAATGTGGCACGTATTTATGCATTAAATTTTCATGGTGGCAAAAAGATACCAAAATATCCATAGAGAGTAACTTGTCAGCCTATTTTCTATTTTCATCTCTGTGTCAGGTATTTGAGGTTGTGTATTTAGTCGATAGCAAAAACTAAAAAAGAAAACAGTTTGGAATGTACAGGATTTATCTCTCTGGAGTGGTTTGAAATTTCTATGGATGTTTGTTCATTTTCTTTTCTGCAGTATAAACATCTGTCCCCACTGGAATCTCTTGCAACTGACATGTATCCAAGCTGAGTCCAGCTGCACCAACTTCAAACTTTTTAAGCTATCTACAGCTGCAGACTGTTTGTCAAAGATTCTGTACAGAGTATCACTTAAACTAAAATATAATTCCATATTTCCTCCCATAAAACGAAATCCACCAGGAGAAGCAAAGGGCTCTTCTTTAGCCTGACAAACAATCCTAACTCAAAGCTTTCCTTCCACTGTAAAATGGAGTAGATTGAGTTTGCTCAAAGAAATGGATCAAATCATAACAGCTCATCAGCTGTTATGATTTGATCCATAGTTCATCTGTCGCATCTCCATGATTCATATCCTTACTTCAATCAAATGAACTGAGGAGAGAGGCCAAAGAAATAAAGAAAGACAGAAGGAGAAAGGAAAAAAATGGACAAAAAGTATACATACTCTCAAAAACCTGAATGTGCTGCCATGCTGGTGTTTCCTATTCATTTGATGGACATCACCATTAAGTGAAACCTGATCAATATACAATGAATTTAGAACAGTACATTCTGTGGAACATCTGACTCAACACTGTCCATGATGTTAGTGAAGTTCTAGCACAGATTAATTACTGTACCTCCATTTACTCTCTCTGGTCTGCAGCTAGTTTACAATACTGCTGCCAAACTATTAACATACTGTAAGAGGTAAATATTACAAAGACTGTATCGCCTATCACTGATTGCGGATGGTTGAAAGACCCCAACAATAGGTCATCATTGCCATTGTGAAAGATTAAGAACCTCAAAATATAGTGATATAGTGAGCGTAGGAACCAGGGTTGTTCCTCTCTGATTTAAAACTCAGATTTAAAGATTTACAATCGTCCATAGACTGAATCCGAATAAACATTATTGTATCTGCTAGTAAAGATGCAAATTTCCCAAATGTATCATATGCATTGGGATGCCAAAGAGATCCAGCATATTTCATTTGTTGGTAAAATGATAATTAAACTACATGAAGCATTACAGAGCTTCGTGTGCACTATGTGCATTTATTCTTTATTTAACTTAAAATACTTCAAGAACAATGTAAGGGAAATTCAGGCTTAAAATAGTCCCATCCCTCTTTTTTAATCTTTTTTTTAGTCTTGACTTAAAGACTTTGATGAAAAATTTCTCATGTCTGGATTTATTGTCCACTTAGGAGCTTTTCCCAGATCTTCCAACCATATCTGGGGGAAGGCTGTGGCTCAGGGCATCGAAAGAGTGGTCAACTAATCAGATGATCGATCGTTCGCTCCTCCAGTCTCCATGTCAACGTGCCCTTGAGCAAGATACTGAACCCCAAATTGCTTCCAAAGGCATCGATGTGTGAATGATGAGGAGTTGGCACCTTGCATCGCAGCCAATACCATCAGTCAATGGATGTTTATATCTTTGATTAATTGCTGAATCAAGTCAAAGTGTTTCCAGCATTTCTTTAAAAGTCTAAACCTGAATTCTGTCCACATGCTGCTTTGTTACCTGTTGTTTGTTTATATTTCCTATGACAGAATCAAACCAAAGAACTTACTTGGTGACCTCCATTCTCGGTGTAGATCACCCTGTAGAATCCCACCACAGAGCCATTTAGCCAGCCCTGGAAGTCCAAGCTGAGGACATACATCTCTTTCTTGGGCCGGTGACGGGCAGCTCCTCTGTGGCCTCCACAACCACATATTGCTGAGGTTTGTACTCAAAGCAGCTTTTCACTGAAACCTCCTTCTGACTGTTCAGCATCTTCAGCCTGGGCATGGCGCTCACAAACGTCTCCCTGATGTGGAGCCACAGGTAGCGGGTGGGTTTGTTGACTTTCAATGGATGTCCACAGTGCCACTGTAGGTGTCCTTGTCCAGGTCGGGGCTCCAGGTGCAGGTCATAATGGGTCGGGTTCACGTAGTTAGGCAGACGGAAATTGTTCCACTCCCCGCTGGAGTCAGTGGAAGGCAAGCAGGGCCCCCTGCCAGGCGGAGGGGGCTCTTCTGTGGGGGGTGGTGGGGGTTTGGGAGTGGTGGAGGTTGTGGTGTCTGAACTGGAGAGACCCACCCCAAGGCCGACCCCGAGTGCCAAAGAGCACACCAACACCGTCACACAGATGATGACTACATGCTTAGTGCGGATGCAGTAACGCCTCTGTTCTCTGTCCATGTCCATGCTGTCAACCATGACTTCCAAACCTGCAAAACTCCACTGGACTGAAACACAGCTTTCTGCTCTGAAGCTGACCTGAAGTCAGAGCTGCAGGCTACAGTATTTGGATTAGCTGTGTGAGCTGATCCAAGGCTTGCCTCTGTGTGCTGAGGGGTGGAGAGAAGAAAGAGGAGGAGAAGTGAGAAGAGGAAATCTGTCAGACAGCAGGACAGAATCTCACACACCGATTGAGAGATTTATTGTGTCTGAGCGCTGCTAACACGCCTCCTCCTGTTAAACATCGACAATCTGCCTGTAAATCGGCAGCAAAGTTCAACTTGTATGTGTGTTGTGCTGTTGTGCTCAGAAATGCTACATGATGTTGCTCTCTGTGTAAATGCCTACAAACTTAAAGGAAGTGAACCACTCTCTTTGTGTGTGTGTGTGTGTGTGTGTGTGTGTGTGTGTGTGTGTGTGTGTGTGTGTGTGTGTGTGTGTGTGTGTGTGTGTGTGTGTGTGTGTGTGTGTGTGTGTGTGTGTGTGCTGGAATTTCTATCAGATTTAAATTTCAAAGTGAGTTGGTTGGAGTGTAATCTGTCCTGCTGACAGTGGATCCATGGGGGGAGGGGGGCAAGGCTCTATTGTTTGGAACAAGGTCCTGCACTTACTATTGCATAATCATGATTGCAACAGAGTGACTTAGGAACAGAAATACAATGTCTGCATTGTGCCACCGTAGCAGGATTAACTCAAAATGTTCTTTGTTTTCTTCTCATTTCAGTAGCAGCTGAAGACAATGATGTGCAGGTGGTCCACATTTCTGGAGGTTATTCATGATCCCCTGAGAGTAATCCTGAATGACTTGACCCTTTGGCCTTTCGTGTAGCCCACACCGTCACATTTGCACCAAAATACACAAGCATTTACTGTGTACTTGATATGTGCCAGAGGATGAACCATTCACATTTGTAACATTTTAGACAGTGGAGCTGCAGAAAATGGGGATTTATTTCAGGCTCCTGCGCTCCTGTTGAATGATAGTAGAAGAGATAGTTGGTGCACTTTAAGGCTGGTGGACCTGAAACTTTCCTGATCGTCAGCCGTGTTCGAAAATGTCTGCATCTTTGATAAAAAGTCAAAAAGTCCTGTATAAGCCAGTGTGCAGAATATAACTGCAATCAATTCCAGTTCCCAGGCTGCATTTGAAAGAGAAATATCCAATCTTAAAACTTCTGTTAATGTGCTCGCTAACACACTGTGCAGCTTCACCTCTGACTGGCTTGTTCTCCGTAGCAGTGGCTGTAATGTAGCCGTCCAGCAAAACAGACAGAAACAAAATGAAGATAATAGGACTAAAAGGAGTCGTGTACTTTCATGTCCAGTAACATTGAGGACATTGTCACACAAAGAGGTATACAGACTGGAAATACACTTCATCCCCGAGATGAGAAATGACAAATGAAAAATTGAAATAGTAGCTGCATGACTAACAGGAACACTTCAGGGTTAGCAGGTGCTCAGATCGAAAACACACATTTCCAAGTTTCCGTCCAAACGCAGAAAAAAACTTGAACTGAATTTCCAGGAAATCTTCAAAAGGAGATGGCTTTCCTTATTGGGAAATATAGGAAATAATATTAGGAGCTGTGAACGTTGAGATAAACAGTTGGAGTTCATTCTTTAGTCAAGAGCCATTTAACCATTTCAGATCAACACAATGAGGTCATTTAACTGAAGGGGCTTTTTCATTTGTGTATGTAAAATTATGGACATTATCTGTAAATTAACAAGCAAATATGAGTCATATAAATAATGAATCAACTTCATATCTCAGTGCATTGCGGGAGATGGCTCAGGTGGTAGAGTGAGTTGATTCCTGGCTCTCCCAGTTCTGTTGAAGTGTTCTTGAGGAAGATATGGAAACGTCAGTGCTGTGGAATGTGAATATGTGTCTATGGGTGAAAGTGAAAACCTTGACAAAAAATTCAGTAAATTTACTTTTTGTACATTTTTTTTTTCACAGTGCAGTCAAACAAAAGAACACTATCCACAGAATATGATGGTTATGGCATTCGTTTGTTTTGTGTCTTTAAATACATTTGAGGAAATGTATAGCCTTTTCCTCATTCCACACTGATCTGGTGTTAATTCGATAGCGTCCTCTGCTAGTTTCTGTAGTGGAGGCTCATGAGCATTCATGCCGCCAACACCAGATAACAATGACAGCAATGACATTTGAGTCCCAATAATCATATTTTAGGTTAAGGCTTTAAATAGAGCTGATTTATTATCAAACTTGTGTTTTCGGTTTTTGACCATTGGGGCAACTTGCAGTGATGCTTTCATTTAATCTTGTTTCACCAGAAGCTAAAGCTCAAAGGAGTTTCAGCAGAACAAGTTTATGCAATGTGGATTATGCATTGTCGATTATGTTATGATTATACTTTTATACACGTTTTACTAGACAATGACTATACCAATGAGATGTGTGATATTTAAAATAATACACAATGTAGCAATCATCTGATTCATGCTTAAAGGCCTGCTATGAAAACATAACTGATGTGTGTGTTTTGCCTAAACTTGTAAACGGGCAGAACTCAGCAGTGGACGGCAGAGACAGGCGGCGAAGTCTGTAAATGCTGCGTTCTCCCTTTGCAAAGGTGAACTTGGAATCAGTGTCGTGTCTCATTCCCTGTATGTTTCTCTCTCTCGCTAAAGTCCACGTGGTCAGCGAATCCGGGGTGGTAAATTGTACCACAACAGCAACCAACCTGACCCTGAGCTTTTTCCTCATATTGTACCTTTATTGTCTTTGTAAGTTTTACAGAGATAAGATCCTCATAAATGTTGTAGTTCATAATCCTTGACCTCTACTAAACATTACATGAAACACAGAGACAAAGAGCATCGGGAGGGATGGTGCTGACAGGCACTGGATGCAAAGCAGCTTCATTTTTTCACAGCTACGCTATAAATGGACAAAGCAAACTGAAAGATCTGCCAACAGGAGTAAAATCTAGTGCTTATTTTATGAAGTGATTCATATGTAAGGTGGCCGCTACGTCACTAATTTATGACCAGTTTATGGTACCTCTGTCCAGGAAACATATTAGCAAAGGGTAACTGATTCATTTGCTTATCTCACATTAATTGTGACTATAATATGACTTATACAAAAGTGGATTGTTCATGAACTTGTTGACACCTGCAGTGCTGCTTCCACTGCTTCATTACCTGGTTTCTGAATGATCATACATAATCAACACTTTGGCAATCTTTGAACAAGCCCAGAGCAAATCCCCCAGTGGACACGTAATCCTGCTATCATCAACAGCAGCGATACCTTTTTAGGTGATGGTATGTCCATTTTTCTATCCATCCATCCATCTTCCAACATTTACCCAGGGCCAGCAGGCTAAGCGAAGGTAGTTGCGTCTTCCACCTCCTTCTCTGGGATCTTAAGAGACTCCTGAATGAAATAAGATATAGAATCCCACAGCATGTTCTGGGTAAACCCCAGGGTCTCTCATCTGCGGGTTGTATCTGGACAACCTTCACGGTGAGGCTTCCAGGAGGAATCCTTATCAAATACCCAAACAATGATTACACAGGCTCCAGCTTATGGAACCAGAGCTTCTTCCTTATTGTATCTTTATTGTAGAGATAAGACACATAGGTTTTGTCACTCCTAATCCTCAATCTCGACTAAGCATCTTGCATGAGAGATAAGACATGGAAGGTCTTAAATCGTGACGCTGTTGCAATCACACCTGCGGATGGCAGGCTGAAGGGGAGCATTTTCAGGGTGGTAGTTCATCTTGGGACCTAAATATTATGTTAGTGTTATGTTGTGTTATATTATGTCAGTATATTTTAACAGTGGGAATAAAAATGTCTCTTCTCATCATGTTGGTAGAAACTGCCTGAGTTCAGAAAGACAACAGCCCTCAACAAGGACTGCTTTCCGCTTTGGACATGGTTGTGATTTTATGTCATTTTTTTCACATCAATTCACACTACTTCTCAGCAGATAGAAGATCGATACTCCATATAAATAAAAGGGATACAAATTCATCTTATAAAGCTCATATGATTAGCATGTTAGCAAAAAAGCTAACTATTTACACATTTAGCAAACACAGAGTACAGTTCTGACACCTTGCAGCAGTAAGTTTAGTACAGTAATACTGAGGTAAGGCAGTCACAGCTGTGAGCTCAGCCAATTTTAATCAAGGACCAGAACTATATCTTATATAATCTCTCCTTTAGATGCGGTTTGGTTATCTGTCCTAGTCTCGTCTGCCTGCTGTCTGGGGCTGAGCAGGTTGTGTGCAGAAGGTGCACTGTACTGAACTATACTGAAACTGAACCAGGCTGCAGGCTGTCACGTGATAACCATAAATCGCAAATTACAAGCTGAATGAGGCTAGCTCCATACAGCTGATGAGAACTGCAGAGTTGGTGATAATTCTTTGTGGGTGTGTCACCTCGAGTCTCACCTTTCACAAAACGATATTTAACTCCATACACAGTTGCTGTAAAATATGAATTAGTGCAGCTTTAACGTGGACACGAACAGAAATGTAAAAATGACAATTTATGGTTTTAGGAGGAGTTGCATAGCAGCAGTCAGAGCCACAGAAGTGCTGACAGAAAATGATTTCAGGCTCACAAATCACCGCAAAACCACAAATTGTTGTTGTACATATATACAGCGAGTTTTTGGAGGTGTTATTAGGTCGATATTTTCTTTACTTTTGACAGCACCAAGCTAGCAGTTTGCACAAATTGTAGCTGTACATAGATGCAGTGTGTTAATTAGTGAGCTTCGGAGGTGTTATCAGGGGCTTTGTTTTAGGTTGAGACGACGCAAAACCGGTAGTTTGCACAAAGGGTAGTTTTTATGCTAAGCTAGGGTAACCGTGCCCTGACTCCAGCTCTCTACTCACCACACAGATTAAAGTTGATGTTCTCATTTTGCTCTCAAAGAAAGAAAGCAACTTCTCCAAAGTGTTTTTAAAAAGGTGAGTATACCGGAATGTGCCGTGAAGGAGCTGTTAAAGATGTCCAGCAAAGATTTCCCTGGAAATTGCTACGTTTTCCACAGTGACTTATTAAGGCGTGGCTGTCTTTTCAGAGATGACTGTGTCCTCTGGGTGTCTTATTAAAGTGGCCCTGAGCTCTCTGTTCCAGTTCGTGCACTAAGTGAAGGACGTTCTTGAGGTTCCCTGTCAGTCTAGGTGCAGGAGGGGTGGTGGCGTCCTGAGTGACGGCTCTGGCTTTCGCTTCTTCTGCTAACTTCACTGGGCTGTGACCTCCCACCATGCAATCTCCAAGTCTAAAGTGACAGAATTCCCACAGATTGTCTGCCTCAGGTTAGGAGTGAATGCAGCTGATTGCCTTCAGGTGTCTTGGAACCTTGTTCAAACATTGGTGAATGGATTTGGTCTTCAGGATATTAAGTCAACGACAATCCACCATTCATTTATAAACCATGGGTAAGTCTTCTTGAATATAACACCCAACCTCCCAACATATTTTATTATTGTGCAAGTGTTAATGAGTGTAGGACAGGTCCTGCAGATGAGTGTTCAGTTGAAATATATGAATGAATCCCGTCTTTCCTCTCTCCTCCCTCTACTTGATTTTGTGCCAATCCTTTTTTAAAGGTCCAGTGTGTTGGATTCAAGGACCGCTCATTGCAGAGTAAGGCAAATATGTAATATTCATATGTTTTCAGTGTATCCTCTAAACAAGAATCACTGCTGGTCCGTGTTTACAGAGTCCACCATCTTGAAACGGCAACAGACAAACTAAACACTGACTCTGGAGAGGGCTTCTCATGTGATGTTTTACACCGTAGACACCATAACACAGGGCCTGTGATGGGCATCATCCACACCGCCACATGTGGATAAGCCTACACACTGGAGTTTCAATATGGAGAACTACCTCTCTACTTCTTTGGTCCCAGCTAGACTGCACTCTGCTTTCCTCTTTTTTTTGGGCAAGATTTAGTCATTACCAATCTTAAGGACCTATAAAACTGTGCAATATTTGCAAACTTAATTCAGATATTTTCAGCTTCTTTCTCAGTGCTATAATCCGACATTTCCCAGCATGCATCCAAAGTCAGGCTCAAACATATCTTGGACATAGGTTATAGTGTGCTCACGGACAGTGAAGATGTGTCTTTACTAGTTTTTTTTTGTGCCCTCCTTCACATTATCTTTGTAGTGAAGGGAGAGAGAGAGAGAGAGAGAGCAGCTGTTTCTGTACAATCCTGCCTGCTGGGTCTCATAATCTGACAGATATCGGATATGAGGAATCTTCATACATTTAAAAAGTGAACTTGCCAGTGCTACGTGCTTATGTGAGTTCGATTAATTGCTGTATTCTTTCATGTTGAAACAGTAGCCTTCAGGCTTGTGTCCATGTAGAGTTTTTTTTTTCTCTCTCACCCTGCTAGCACTTTCAGCGAAAAAAACACTATACACCAGTGATTCACCAATCAACTCTGATGTGATCCCAAACCACATGTACTCTTAAATCAACCATCTGATATGCACCTTAACAAATCATTGTCTCTGATTTAGAGACCTACACACACACACACACACACACACACACAGTTATTTTCTCTGATTTAGAGACTTACACGCACACAGTTTATTTCACTTCAATCTGCTGGTCCCTGTTGGCTAGATTGCTTTTTAAATCATGTCAAGCAGTGTGAAGTTTCCAGATGATTTCTTGTACATTAGTCATGACGGATGAGGCTTGCATTTTCGACATTATAGGGTCCTCTACAGATTGAGATTCATAGCAGACTGGGAGGTGGAAACCGAGGAATCCATCCCAGAGGAATCTTAGTGTTTGTCTTCTGACTAGTGGACCTGATAGTTCCATTAAGCTGAGGCAGCACACCAACACATCCTAGTGCAGAGATGTGGGATAGATGTCATGGTGCTACAACAAGCCTGACTCACATGTTCACATGGGATCTTTCTGTGAACCGGACAAGTACTTTATTTCTGAACATCTCCAAAGCCACAGGATAAAGCTTGAGGCTTTGAGATTCCAGTAAATGTTCAACCCACAACCGCTGAGCATTAAATGAATGATGTAATAGCATTTGCATTGTTATGGTGAGAGGAAGAGCTGCATTAAATGGAAGTTACCGTCCCTCTGATGATGGTTATCACATTTGCAGTCAGAGGCTGTGCCAAACAGGTTGTAGAGATTTGTGTATCTCTAACAACTTTGTTTTCCCCTAAATAACTGCATCATCGGGTTTTTGAAACATGCTTCCTGTTATTATTTTGTACTTTTGTAAAACTCTCAGATGTGTGTGTCTGGAGGCTGGGAGGGGAAGGCTTGAGGCTGTGGGACAAAATGACTGTTTTTGATTTTAAAAAATATAAATTTATGATTGTTTTTCTGCACTCAGTGTCACTTTGACTTTGCTCAATGAAAGCCTTTTTTTTTTCTTCCAAGAACAAATATAGTATGTGCAGTGAATTTGTTATAAAGCCTGGCAGTAGTGTCACAGTGGGTTAACATGTTGTGTCTACTGGTGCCACCTACTGGTCACACTACAGCCATTAACTAAGAGTGGAAATTGTCTTTGACATAACAGGCTACCTCCACTTCCCCCTACTTCTCAGTCTGAGTTCAGACACACACAGAGAACATGGTAAAAACAGATTTGCACTTTCTGGCTCATGTACTGTCAGTAAAATACAAAGTTCATGTAGTTTAACTACTGTCCCTTTAAATCAGATTGATAGGTTTGTTATGTTCTACACCAGTGCTGAAAAGTGCTCAGAGCGGCGATCCCTCCTCTAGTAGAACGATCTTTGTTTTTCCGCTTCGACAACAGCGTCAGTCCCGGTGAAATTAGGAGTTGAACTATTAGCATAAAGAAAAAGTTGAACTTGATAACTAAGAGTGGATAATTGATTTTTGTGGGGGGGGTTTTTTGAGCGACGAGAGTTGACGGAGGAGCTACGACCTTATTACAGATATTTAGGACATTTGATGTCCCGGTGAGTTAAGCGGCTCCGTACCTGTCGAATTAGCATGCTAACTAAATTAGCAAAACATGCACGCAGATAAAAAAAATTCTGAGAAACCCTGAACTTCTATCAAAACCAGTCGGGATAATCTTAATGGAGATATGGTTTATGTGTGATGATAATATTGTGTGTCCTGCTCAGTTACCAGCTCGGTAATGTGTCGTATGTATTTCTGTTAATCACCAGTTAGCTTGCGGGCAGCTAGTAGCCGCACGTGGTGTTGAGGCGTGTCGCCATGCTGCTGAAATGTATTTTGAGTTATTTATGGAGCCTTGTGTGTTTTGAGTTTCTTGAAAAAAAAGGGTAATTATCGTATCGTATTGTGGATTCGGCTGTAAAATTTATATCCAAATTGTTCTGCATACTGTGGTATAAATTGGAAGTATGTTCCACTTGGAGGTTATGTGAGTTTATGCACCTTGAGGTATACTGTAAGTTGCATTATTGTGTCTACAGTTGTTTTTTGGGACGAGTATTAATGGACGTTTATAATGGACTCGTGAATAGCAACTGTCCTGCATATTGTGTAGGCTGGTTTTTTGTAGAGCTTCGTCTGGATCTCATCTGCTGTCTCATCCACATCTCTCCTCTCGGAAAACATCCCACCTTCACCCGGGGGGAAACATCTTCATCTTCCTTCCAACCGCTCCGTAACCACCACCTCGGACGATCCTGTCGGACATTTGTTGTTAAAGAGAGTGGTAGGACCTCTGAGTGCACTCATTTTATTTCCCTTTCTTTGTTTTATTTATTTTTTTCCTTTGTCATCTTTGTTCCATTCATTTGAACTTTGAACCTGAACATTTTGTGAGATCTGACCCGTTTTTTGGTTATTGGTAAATTTGCTGTTACCAGCTCATTGCTTATCGCACATATCACTGACAGGTAATAACTGGTCTTTGTTTTCATACGCTTAAGGTTAAGATCGTAGAATGTGAAGTCTTGATTTAATACATTCTTACTTTTTTTCCTCACAACAATGTTTGTTGTTGTGTGATCTTTGGGGTTGAGCCTGGGTTCTATTTAAAACCTATAAAGTAAGGTGCAGGGGGTTACATTCACATTACCTGAAGGCTTCTGGTCAGTTCTTCTAAGATACAACTACCTGCCATTCTACTGAGGCTGTTTTCCTGGAGCAAAGACCTTAATGTGTGGTGGTTCAGATTCGAAAACATGCGTCTTTGTGAACTATGTGATTTCAATTTTCCAAACATAGTGAGAGAATGAATGCTGATGCCAGGCCTGGCCCAAGAGAGCAGTCTTCTCGATAGGTATGAGAGAGAGAGAGAGAGAGAGAGAGAGGGGGTTTACAGTAAAGGGACGTCAAGTGGACGTCAGCAGCAGACCACAGCGGCGGCCACAACCCATGAGAACCTGCTACCCTGCTCATTCTACCATTTATTGTAAGTCATTGTAATTGTACAACATGTTTGTGTTGATTGTTCTGTACATGTGACATCCATTGCACGTCTGTCCGTCCTGGGAGAGGGATCCCTCCTCTGTGGCTCTTCCTGAGGTTTCTTCCACATTTGGTTTTTTTGTGGGCAAGTTTTTCCTCACTGGAACCGAGGGTCTAAAGACAGAGGGTGTCACTCCCTGTACAGATTGTAAAGCCCTCTGAGGCAAAATGTGTTTTGTGACTTTGGGCTATACAAATAAAATTTGATTGATTGATTGATTGATTCATGGAAGCAATCTTTTGGTGTCCAGTAAAAGTAAAAGATCTCCTTCTAGCTAAATAGTTTATCGTAAGGAAATGAATACATAATTCTATTTTGCAACCCGAGAGAAAATTAAATGATGTACATTAATACATGGCATTAACACATTACTTGGTACATACACAAGACATAGTAGTAGTCTGTAGTATAGACTCACAAGCTTGTGATCAAATCTTTTATCAATGAAATGTTTATTGAACATTTATAGACACACAAGCATTATTAACTGATTAACATATAGATGTGACTAAATGCAATGATGAATGAATCAATGAATAGATGGGGAGGTAATTAATGACTTATTGAGGACCAATATACAGCATTTAAAGCAGCAAATAATAACTTGGCTCAACCAACATGTTCTCATCGCTTGCTGTCAAATACCAATACTGCTTTATCACACACCTCAGCAGCTTATCCAGGATCGAGTTGTGATGGTTAAGCAGGGCATTTCAGACATCCCTCAGCCCAGCAACATACAACCCCTGGTTTGAGCTCCTTCCAGTTGGGCGTGTCCGAAAAACCTCCAAAGGAAGTTCCTGATCAGATGCCTGAACCACCTCAGCTTATCCATCTTTTTCCAGATTAGTGGATGTGTCCAAACGGCTCCTGTTATTTCAGTCAATACTGTTCCTGCATCAAAATCAGCTCACTGAACCAATATGCTACATTGTTAATTGTTTCCGACATCCACAAGCAGCCCATGATAGACTGCATAGCAGACCCTGGAATGTGAAGGTATTGGCCCAATGCAAGGACCCATCCTGCCATAATGGGCAGTTTCAGGATTGGGCTCATCACTGGTTGGCACTAAACATTACTTTGGTCACCCTTCCTGAGTCCTGCTTCCTTCCCTAAAAAGGTTTACGCAGTTCTCTGTGAAGGGAATGGAATTCTGGTTAGTACACTACAGTGATAAAAGCCATGGCTCACATTTAACAATAGGCTGTAAACATTATCCTGTGGGTCACATCCAACCCACAGGATGGTAATTAGAGAACTCTAACCTGAACACCAGGTGTCAAAACATCCTTTCAGAAAAATCAATTTCCTCCACGTCACACACGTCACACTTTTTTCTTTTTACAAACAGGTTTTTCAGGGTAGCTCAAAAAAAATCTTGGAACACTAAAACTAGAGATTCACAAACAATGAGGTTTTATTTGTGGTCCCATACCCCTGTTGAAGTAAAAAGTAAGTCACCCTGCTCCAATGTGTCTCATACATCAGTGTTTCTGACAACAGAGCAGTTGTAGAGTTTTGTCAGGACTCAGATGCAAACTTGATAGATGTCTTGGTCTTTTTCTTTGCATTTGTTGAGTTCATTTTGCGCCTTTGTGTACAGGGAACACGTGGGACTCAAGATTCGGGGCAGTCTGGGTCTTGTTAATGGAAGGTGGTGTGATGCTTTGAAGTATCTGATTCTCCTTCACTGAAGCGGTGGCAATAGTAGTTGTGGTCTGGTTTGACTTCCTGTGTTTGTTGATGGTTTGGGTGTCTTTGGAGCTTCCTCTTTGGAAGACGGGATAGTTGTGAGACTCCTACCACTTTCAGTTTGATTGGGGCTTCAGATGTTCCTGCCATGTTCCGTGCCTGGCAACGATATTCACCAGCATCCTTGTATGATAGCCCATTCAGGCTGATTATTGACCAGCGAACCCCCACTCGAGGAGATTCCTGCATAACTGGAACATAAAAACGATGCACAATCTTAACTCTCTTCACACTTCACTAGTCTTAACCCTAACCCCAAACCCATCCGGAAGAAATGCTTTTGCTTTATTTCCATGCTTTACTGACATTTATTCTATAGCTATAGAAAGGGTACATGGACCTCTCAGTTCTCAGCAAATCAACAATACCAAATCGTTAGGTCTTTATTTCTGTTTTCTCATCAAATGAAAACTGATTTGAGTCATGATACAGTATCTGTTAGGTGCTATTTTGATGGTCACTGTCTCCTACTGAATTATACAAAAACACTTCCAGTCTGAATGTGATTCATGTTTAATGCATAAATGGCCTCGTCCCATATTTAATCTGCCGACAACTGGAATGATGTCAGAAAGAGAGAAAGCTCATCAATCTAGTACCTGCGTCCTTTCTTATTGATTCAAATCCAAGGCATTCAGGTATGCTGTGGCCAGTTAGTATTTACAGACATGAGCCTAATTTAATTCCCCAGACCTGAAACACATCATTTCACCAGTGCTGTGACACAAGCATTAGATTTGTGCTTATCTAAAAGAAATACAAGAGCGCACCACTTACAACTCTCCAAGCTCCTGGGTAGCTGGTCGCTCCCAAGGATGTCTTGTTGGCAACAGCCTACACAGAGAAAAAATAAATAACATCATGCCTTGATTGATGCTCAGATGATAGCAATGTCACTTCATCACCTGAGAGTGACCCTGAATTGCTTACCAGTGTAGCCTGAGGTTTTTATCCAGGTCAGGGTTGGTGTAGGGTAGCCGGTGGCATCACAGCGGAGAATTACATCACTGCCCAATGGAGAGATGACTCTGGTGGCTGCAGGCTGGACTGAAGGCCTCATACAGCGGGACAAATCCGCATGGGTCAGCAGTATCCCCGACTGACCCAGAGATCTGCTGCATGTCAGCAGCTGGTCCATGAGAACTACAGGTGTCCCAAGGGACATGGACAGGGACATCACCATGGAGATCTGGCAGTCACACAACCAGGGGTTGTCATGGAGACCTGGGTATCCAGGACAATTGGACTTGTTTAGATGATTCTCATGTTTGATATGTGTGAAGGGGCCTTAATGACAGCTTGCCAGTTATACACAATAATTTATTTAAAGTCTGTGTAAAGGCAATTCCGTGTTTTCTTTCAAAACACAATAAATATGTTGGAAAATAGATAACGACTTTACTGAAACCCCCCACCCCTGCTTCATCAAAACAAGCAATAACCGGAAAGTGGCATCACTGAGATACATGACAGATTCATTCAACTTGCCCGGAGTGGTTCAGCGGACACAGTCGCTGAGAACACTGCCCATTTTACCTGATTTTGACACCTAATTTCATAAACTTATCTTTTTCTTTTTTTTTTTTAGATTATTTTTATTTTTTTTGGCCTTTTCAAGTTTTTATTTTGATAGAGAAAGCTGAAGAGTGACAGGAATGTTGGGAGAGAGATGGGGGACGACATGTGGGAAAGAGCCACAGGTCGGAATCGAACCCTGGGCTTCCGCTTCAGCAAGGCAACACCGCCCCAAACCAAATCGTTATTTTTGGCTGGGTGGTTAATAACACTTTCTTCCGCAGTCTGACAAACTCAAAACACATATTTACTTTGACTCTACACGGCCTTTAAATATTATTGTTCAGTAGTACTGTCCTAACAGACACGCTTTCATAAATCAGAAAAGGTGCCTGGTAACAGTGATGTCTGACTATCCGTGTGAGACATCTAAACGTTTGACTTTCAGACACTTTAGCAAGATGGATCAGAGCCACCGTGTAGAGGGATTCTTTGGCCCAGGGTCCGGGGAACTGCTAACAGGGAGAAGAACCGATGTCATGTCAGAACCAGAGTTGGGCAAATAGGCAATGTAACTTGGCTCAGGAGCCTCTATGTACATAATAAAAATAAGCCGTCAGACAAGAGTAAATCTGGGACTGACTTTTAGTCGTTGGTAATATTCCTGGAAATCATGTTCAGAAACATAAAGTGTCTCTATTGCTCCATAATGTACTGTACCCAAAATTCTTCTTTGAACTGATCCTCCCTGTTGTTCTGGAAGAGGAAACCAAAGATCCAGCAGCTCAGCAGGTAATATAGTTAGCCTGAGGAGAGGAGAGGATGAATTTAAATTTAATACTCTACTAAAAACATACCTGACCCACTACCGATGGTTCTGTGGTATCTGGACACACCTGTTGCTGGACAGGTCGAGGTAGGTGATGTTGGCGAGAAAGAGCGAAGCGTGGGGAGGGAGACTGGACAGACGGTTGTTATGGAGACCTAGAGTTTGGAGGCGGGGCAAGTCCCGGAGTGCGTCCCAGGGAAATGATGTCAGGAGGTTTCCATCGAGACGCAGCTCTCGCAAGGCCTTCAGGTTGACAAAACTGCTGGGATGGATGGATGTGACGGAATTGTAGGTCATCCACAAGAACCGCAGCTCTGACAGGTTGTAGAAGGCTGCCCGGGGCACCCTGGAGATCAAGGTCTTCTCTAGACGCAGTTTGACTGTGTCAGCTGGGACGTTAATGGGAACAGCTGAGATTCCAGAGTCACTGCACTGCACTGACCTGCATGACCATATTAAAACACACGCCTGGAATTTAACTTGACTTTTACAACACATCTTACATAATACTCAGCCAATACTGATCACAGTATTAAAATGAAGAACTCTCTCTCTTAGAGACACAGCTTAAACCAGAGCAGCCTGCAGCTGGTTATTGGAAGCAAAGAGAGTATAACAACAAGCGTTTCCTACAGAAGGTAGGCGGTATATTTTTATTTACAGTAAGTTCTATCTTATTTTACCATTTTTCCCACCTTATTTTAATGTTTACTCATCACTTTATTGATACCTTGCATTAAAAAAGTCTAAAAAACTAGGTCATATTAATTTCTTTCTTCCTGACCTGCTTCATAAAATACTTTGATTTCTTGGAAGAACTTTGTGCTCATGGTCTTATGGTTAAACCTCTTTAGTTTTCTGCGCCACGCAAGTGTTCGCTTCATAACTACAGACCGTAGAAGAACTTTTTGAAGCGTAATAGTATTTCTATCTATTTATCAGGTAATTATGAAACTGTGGTGGGACAAACTAGACGTTATTACGTAAATAATATAGAAACACTGGTGATATCTCAGGAATTGTGGTCTTGACCAATCTTGAAATAAAATCCAGAGTCCTCTTCATCCGAGACTGAGACAAGACCAAGTATAATACCAAGATTCTCAAATACTACAGCACTGTTCATTAGTCAAAACGGTCTTCAGAATGTAAATGTGCAGTCCTTCCGCTTTGGCTTCAGGTTAACTATTTAACAGCATCATGTCAACACCTGTATTATAGTCAGAAAGATAATGTTTTAAACTTGGCTGATGTGAATGTTAGGAACGAATCTGAATACTGCAAACTGATATACACACGTCTGTAACTTTCCAATATATTAGCTACCCAAATGTCATTTGTTGCATTAGCTTTACTGTGCTGGTTCTTATAGAGCTTCAATATAATCATCTGTAATGAGCTGTGCAAACACAACAGAGATGAGAATTAAGTGAGCCTCACTCAACCTGAGCTCTGATCCACTGCTCCCATCGGCACAGGTGCATAAATCTGGACAGGAGTGCACTGCCAACAGGGTGGACTGCAGGATTTGAACCAGGACCAGCAGATACATCCTTCATCAGACAAACCCCGTACTGAAACAGGCTCTTCGTATCTCCATATTCCCAGTCCTCTCCAGTCTCAGCTGGTGTCCACAGAGCAGAGTGAAACCGAATCCCAGATTAGCTGGGATTACGCTGCTTACAAGTGGCATGTAATCCTACGCCTCTCCGTCAGAATAACAAATCACAACATCAGGGCTAGAAAAAGTGTTTTTTTGGACGTTGAGAACAATTTGGCATCACACAACAATAAGAAAAACTGTGTGTTTAGTCAGATTTCTAATCCCATTTCAGAATACACTAATAACCTATTGATCAGATATTACAAATGATTCTGTCACATTTAAGTACATGCCATGTATTATTACTAAATTTATCGAGCAGTGGATCCAGGCCAGATGGGGCCCCCTGGTGGGTTAATCTGGTTCTTTTGAGATTATTTTGTTGTTTTTTTGTTGGTGGGGTTTTAGTGTGACACCCCCTACCCACAGGCAGCAAGTTCAAACATTCAAACAGGCAAATAGTAAGCAGTATTATGTCAAACGTAACAACACACTAAAATATCATTTTGTTGGATAAAAACAGTTTGATGTACAAATAAAAACACGATAAGATTAATGGGCTGAGTGCACAATCTGTCTACCGCTTAAAAAATTGAAAAACAAGAAAGAAAAGACAAAAAGGCAGCACTCACACTCATAATATACAGTAATATATTCTATATTCTGTAAAACTGAATAAGACTTTTATAGTATAACTTGTGACTCTTTTTGCTTTGATATTTTTTCACATTTAACCGTGAATGAAGGATTTATTTTGACCAAACCACAGAAGGTGATTATTAGAGTAGAAAAAAGACCAAGATAGTGTTGATGAGTTCTAATGAATAAAGAGTGTTTTATGAGTTAAACATGAAATTAAGTGATTATTGTTCTGTTTTTTTTTAAAGGCACGGTGGAGCAGTGGTTAGCACTGTTGTCTCACAGCAAGAAGGTTCCTGGTTCAAACCTCTGTGGTGGAGTTTGAATGTTCTCCACGTGTCTGCATGGGTTCTCTCCAGGTACTCCAGCTTCCTCCCACAATCCAAACACATGCAGATTTACTGGCGACTAAATTGCCCATGGGTGCGAATGGTCGCAGTTTGCACCGTGATGAGTTAGTGACTTGTCCGGGACGTACACAAAAGTCAGCTGGGAAAGGCTGCAGTCCGTGAGAGGCCTGGAGAATTATATCAAGCGCTACTGGATTTATAATAAAATGTAGCAAACTTCTTTGATTGTCAAACAACCTGACCCTTTCCTTCATTTGTAATGTCTGGTCATACTTTCGTACATTTTTCATACAGCTATTTTGGTGAGGTAACAGAAAAGTCGTGTAATATTACAGTGAGACTCAAAAGTATTACTATCAAATGAAAGTAACTAGTCGTGAATTTCCAAAGTAACACCCAATGAAACAGTGTATTAGTTTGAAACGAAGAAGAAGAAACTGTACACTACATTACTTTAACTCAGTTTAATCAGGTACTTAATGCAGGACCTCATGTCAAAGCAGGATTGTGACATCCATGAGAAACCTTGTTGCGCTCTGTGAAAAGATGACGAGAGGTTTTGAGAGAATTTCGTGTAAATGCACAAAAGATAGAAATACACAAAGTTTCTGTGGACTCCTTTTTTAAGAAACAGTCCCTTCATACAGCACCTTCATTTCACCAACTGTGCGATCAAAAGGAGGAGCTGGAGGTCATGTCAGGAAATATCACTGCCTACTAAAGGAGTTCTGAAACCTTCGTGTCTCAGATATTTATCTTTGTCGCAGCTCAAACGAGAAAAAAAAGAGCGTATCAAATGTGACACAAAAAAAAAATGACAGCCTCTGTAGAAGGACGTACAGTATGTATGAAAGGTCAGAACAGATCTGTTCCAATTATTTTTTTTTTCTAAACAAAAGCCTTTTTCTCATCAAGTCTTATGTCACTGCAGTGCAGCTGTGAAGTTGGATAGTCTTTAAATGCCAGCTCTGATCTGAATGTTAGCTACCCACACTGCCTGGAGCTCATTACTGGATGACAAGAAGTTACCAGCTGTTGAAACTAAAGAAAACTTGTCATCACAAACAAAGTATTATTTGTTTACATTTATTATTCGGAGCTCTCACAATAATCAAGACCACGTAGGCATGGAGAAACAGCTGTTTCTGCAGCGCTCGGTCTGTCTCTCTTGTTGGATGTCCCTTCCCTTCCTGCCGGTTCCCTTCGGGGTTGACAGTTTTGTTTAGTTTGAACAGCTGGTACCTTGTTGTTCAGTGTGCTCCAGGCGCTGTGGATAGCTAACATTCAGATCAGCCCTGTCATTTCAAGAGAGGACTGTTCAGCTTCACAGGTGGCTGCACTTCAGTGACAAACAACAACAAAAAATGGGGGCCATTATATATCACACAACCTGTGTTAATACAGTTCATAAATGCTCATTGTGATGTGTATTCATAAACACAATACAGACCCGGGGAGGTCCTGAAGCTCCAGCCCAGAGGCTGGGTTAATCCAGCTCTTTTAAGGTCGTTCTGTTGCTTTTTGTTAGTGGATGTAAGAACTACAGCCTTCACTAATGTCTCATATTAATCAACTGGTCGCTGGTTAAACGGGCAGGCTGATGAGGCAGGGTTTCTTCTGGAGCGGAGCGCAGGTGAACGGCATGCCGAGCGAGAGCATGGAATGACCTGACAGCGAGCAGGAGTGAAGGCCAGGCTTAAGAGGTGGAGGAAATGGGCTGAGTGAATACAGGTGGGCCTCTGCTGCCAACAGGAGGAGCCAGCCACACTCCCTGCCACACACACAAGCTCTGCAAGGAAACAGAAATGAGAGGGGGGACAGAGAGAGCACAAAAAGAAACAACACAACAACCAAGACACACTGAACTGAACCATAACAAGACCCACGCTGTGCTGGACATTAAACTGTACTGTATTTTATTACCTTTTTACAGCATATGTGTATGTACTGAACATGTTTTTAACTAAAGTTAATAAAAAAAAATACACCAAGTGTAACAAAGCATCCATTTACAGTAGTACTGCTGTAGTTACCGTCGCCACCTGTAGGCGGCGCCTGTTGACATGTGCAGGGCGGCTCGTGCTCGTGGAGCGGGAACGCGCAGCGCGCCTCCGAGAGCTGAGCGGACACTGGGACCAATCAGTTGAGCCGCATGTTTTGATTCCTCAAAGTTGCCGTCAGTGGACTGGTTTAAAAAATGTCCGCTGCGACGCCGCCTTTGAACGACCAGTATGTTTTGCGTCGACGTGACTACGAAGAGCTGCCGTCAGAGAACCAGAGACGAGGCTGGCGCGCTCCTCAGCCTGCCCACGGTGCGAGGCGGACAGCGGCGCACCAGCAGCGACACCGGGTAAACCTTAAAGCGCAGCCTCTTGTTAACATCTCCTTGCTAACCTTGTCGCTCGCTCGGGACTCGGGAGTGGTTCCGCTGTGTCGGTGCGAAAGCTCAGTGAGGTGCTGTGGTGCGTCAGTGACGGAGCCTGTCTGCGTGAGTGTGCTGTTATCGCTGAGGGAACACAGTTAAAGTGAGCTCACGGTAAAATCTCGTGCTTTACTTTCAGTGTGTTCACATGAGCGTGACACTGCAGCGTGACGCCGGTCCATGAGTTGAGAGCCGCCCGCCGTAATACACAGAATACAGCTGCACAGTACTGTGTGTGTGTGTGTGTGTCGCGGTGCTCGGCGTCGTCGGGGCAGCATCAGACTTTGAACGGGACGTTCCGGTGGCACGTTCTCCTCACGAGCGACAGCGTCACGTGACAGAGGCAGGCCTCGGTTTGTGTCGGTTCAACGAAGCGGGAAGTTTACCTGTCTCGGCTCGTGACAGCGGCGCGCACCAACGACAACTCTCTCTGGTTAGTGGATTATGAAGTCACCCGCACAGTTGACAGGTTTGTCCCGGTCAGCCTGTCACAGTGAGCACCGTGAGCTGCCATCAACACACACACACAGCATCACCGTGGACTGCGCGGCCGTGACGTCACAGGGTGTGTGGCAGGTCACATATTAAAGGTGATGAACTCTGATCTGAATGTGTCAGCGCACTTTACAGCCTGGCTGATGTCAAACTTGGCTTATAGAATATTAATAAGTCACCTATTGTCGGGAATTGGGGCAGATCATCATTCTGAAATTCCCGGTCAAGTTTACTGGCGTCCTTTCGAACCATAAAGTCTGTTGTTCAACTGTAGAAAAAAAAAATGTCGGTGTGTTCCTTTATAGAAAGAGATATATTAATACTGCTGGTTTACTACTGGATATCACCGTTACCCTGCTAACCCCACAGGACACGTCTCTGTCACGCCGTGCCCATGCTGCTGTTTTGGTTCATCAGCAGGAGAGTGTGGCCTGAAGTGTTCAGGCCGCCAGACTTTGTTCACTTGCTCGGGTTTGGTCATTTTTCGGGGTTTCTGTGCTTGTGAACGTGTGAATGTGCTACGTTCTTCATTTCTTCTCAGAGTCGTTGGTTTGCGTCGAGTCTGTGTCCGTCAACAATGGAACAGTTGTAGTGGAACCCAAGACACTTCTGAAGCGGACCGCGGCGCTTCCGGTGGGCTTCGAAACAATGCCCACGATCAGCTGGAGTGGCCGTGGCACACACACCGCACCCTGCACATCGCCGTCGCCGCGCGTCTGCTCGCGTCTAGAAACAAACAAACGGGAGGGTCCGACATGAGCTCTTCCTCTCGGGGTTATGAGAGATATGATTTATCGCTTACATCAACAGAGGGAAGAGTCCACACGGAGGACAACATTCCATCTCCGTAAACCGTGTTCCAACACACACAGTCCAAACAGACAGCACACGAGCGCTGGAGGCCTTCTCTCTGTACCTGACTGTCAGCAGACAGACACACATTTGCATACCGGGCCACACCTTTGCACACACTCTGAAGTGGCCCATGGACACACTGCTTTCACAGTGCATCGCAGGGTTGTAGCAAAAAATATTGAATAATTCCTTTATAACATTGGCCAATATCGAGTTAATCACGCTATTTAGCTGTAGCTCACGTTCATGTCAGAACACAGCCATTTTTTTTTCGAACGAAAGGTCCAGTGTGTAAGATTCAGGGGCAGAACTACAATATAATATTCATAGTGTATGTTTTCTTTGTGTTCTCACCTGACCATGTCTCTACAGTAACCCAGGACAGACAAACCAAACACTGACTCCTGAGCCACCCGATGTCACTAAATCCCACACGCTGCACCTTCTAACTGACGTTCAGACATGTAACCCGTCTTCAACTCTTCACAGGTGGATGGCAGCCAGACCCCAAGCCGACCTCCCGCTGATCCCCTCGCTGGGTGGCCCCACCTGGACGACCCCACTACCAGAGAGCCCCTGCTGGATGACTGCGAGCGCATGGGGACTCTGTTCGGCATGCTCAACAAGTGTCTGCGGGGGGTGGGCTTCAGCCAGATGTACTTTGGGGACAAGATAGTAGAGCCGGTGGTGATCGTGTTCTTCTGGCTGCTGCTCTGGTTCCTGGGCATCCAGGCGCTAGGGCTGGTGGGAACTCTGTGCATCATCATCATCTACATCCAGAAGTAACGAGAGGTGACAGCCAGAGTGGAGCCTGCGCCTGTTTTCTTTGGTTAATGCTTACACATGCGGGACTCGTGCTGATGGATGTTTGGATTGGAGTCTGCAGTGCTTTTTACGGGAGTGGGTGGGTGGGTGGGTTGGGGGGGGGTGCGTAGCTCATAGTGATGGTGGTTTAGCAGATTTCCTCTGCTCTGCTTAGCATGACTGGATGGTATTGATGAGGAAACAGGAAGCGGACTGTTTGTGTTGGAGGCCGCAGAGTCAGAAGGAGCGGTGCGTGAATGTAAGGCGAGTCAGCGCGCGCTGTTTGTGGAAGACGCCGTCAGTGCGCACTATGTTGATGATTGTTCAGCTGGGCACTACGCCTTTTACAGCAGCTGCGAGAGGATTGTATTGATACCAGTGTCATTATCCATTCTTCATTGATTCCTGATCAGAGAGGTGACACACTTCATTTGTTAGCCTCAGAGCTAGCTGTAGCTCATCTACAGGGAACGAGATGAATGAATGAAATCATTTAATAAAAGAAAAACCTGCTAAGCCTGCGTTGCACTAATGTTGTAATAACATTTACTCAGTTACGTAACTCATTTATACAATATGTATGTGACATGCCAGACTGGCATGACTGAACACGTTGACAACACATGGTTAGCATGTTGTTGAAGCGTCGACGCCTCTGTGTGCCTGCAGCTTTCCTGATATTCCAATATTTACACTCTGTGTTTGTTCATTTAAAAAAAAAGGTTCTTCAGCACGCTGTGGGCCGAGTTTGACGCCATTGTTTCGTATCAGTGAATGAAGCTTGGAGACAAACTGTTCTGATGACAGGTTGGGCGATTTGGAATCCTTGAATAGATGCAACAGATAATCATCAGTTATGAAGCCATGTTCATCTGTGACAGGAACTGATCATCGATAGTCACATTCATTCACCGACAGATAAGAGGTCCGTTCAAACTTGTGTTGGCAGAGTGTTGTTCGAAAGGAAACTTCAGAGATGTGTGCCCAGTCTGTAGAGTGACAGTTACGCCACACGCACGCGCGCGCACACACACACAGCTGAGAGAGTTCATTCACAGTGTGTGTTGATGCATTCTGAATATCAGTAATATCACCGTGGAAAGAAGACACTGTTTTGGTCTGTGCTCGGCTCCTCGCTTTAGTCATCATATCTGCCTGTCATCGTGCTAAAAGTCCTCTCATATCTGCTCTGAACGTGCTGGCAGGCTCAGGTGCCGTCGTCACTATCACAGACGCCCAGTGTTCCCGCTGCAAACTGAAGTGACTCCGCACACAGCTTGTCTTTGTGTGATCCTTTTACGTTCTCTGGCTACGCTCCGTTCCAGAGCAGGAAGCAGGGTGAAGGCTTTTTCCTTGGGCTTCCAAGTCTGTGTTCCTCCGTTCAACAGAGCTAACCTGTAACAAAACTAACCACAAAAATCTGCTGTCGTCGGCACACAGTTCACCTTTGACATATCTACTGACGTCTGTCAGGGAACGTTGGGAGCACGTCATCGTTTGGTTTGACCGCTCGCCTCAGGAAGCTCTCACGTATTTTACTCCGGTGTCATCCATGATTGGGACGTGCGGGTGCATTCACTGACCACACACTGTTTGAGAGGACACCACGCTCAAGTCATCACACTGATTTCAAAGTGTACTACTGAGTATCCGAGGTTTCCAGGGGAAACGTGTTCAATGACTGGTTGCAGTCATGCTGCATTTGTCTTCGTTCAAAGATGAATGGATTTTAAAACCTAAATTATTGTTGGAGGTGTTTACACAGAGTTTGATGCTTACTTACTAAAGAACTGCTCAATCAAACTGTATTGCAATGTCTGTGATTAAAAGTGAGTGTTCCTAAGATGTTGTGTGTCTGTTCCTTTACGGACGTCTGCACGTGTTCCAGCATGAGGTGTGTTTGTAACGCCAGCCACTGTAACGCTGAATCACAAATGCATCAAACCACATCTAACTTTTCCAAACCTGTCTGAAGTGACTCCAGTCTTGAACGTGAAGCGAAACTGTTTGTCACACTAACTCATGTTCAAGTTCAAACCGGTCTGCTCTGGTTGGCTATCAGTGACTGTTTTCATGCTTTGTTGGTACTTCAGAATCTTCCTCTCACAAATATTCTATCAAATAAATCGCTACCAAAAGAATTGTAATGGCAGAGTTCACACGATGCTTCAGTCTAAATGTTAGTTAGTCAGTTATACCCCAATTCACAATACTGACATTCCAAATAATGGGCTCAAACAAAAGGAAGGGTTGCCATTCTTTCTTTATTTTATTTTATTTTTTAAAAAGGGTTGATTTAAGAAAAAAAATCTGATTTCATGGCTGCATAAGTATGCGAACCTCTTCAGTTATAACAGGATATCGCAACTCCTAACCTCGACCAAACGGCTTCTGTAGTGACTCATCAGTCTCTCGCATCAACTTTGGAGGATAGTGTTCTTGTGTCATCCACTTTTGGGCGGAGTTGTAGTTTTTTTTCAGTGCTCTCCATTTGTAGATGGTCTGCCTCATGTTTTTTTTAGATGACTTTATGACTTCCCTCAGACAAATGTGCTGTTACTACCCCCTTTCCTGAGGTCCTCTGTGATCTTGCTTCCTCTGTGCATGATTGACCTGCATGGGTTCACCCGGGTAAGACTAAAGTAACCTGGTTTTATCTCTGTTTCAATCAGTGATGCATAATTTCGTCCCTAAACATCTCTGATGTTATTGGTCCATTTCAGTGGTTCATTTGTCCTGCCTGATTCTACTCAACTGCTTGTTTTAACCAATGCAGCTCAGGCTTCATAAACCTTTGCACCTACATAAGTTGACCAAAAACTCTTAAATTTAGTCTTGACCACACAATTATTATTTTTTTTTGAGTATACCAAATTGGTAAACCTGCACCTGTTATTCCATATTTTTAAAAAATGGTTTTGATTAAATAAGGAAATCGGGGTGAAACAATAGAACTCCAAAATGCTGAAGACATGTATATATGTATATGTGTATATTTGGAAATGACTCATTAAAGGTCCAGTGTGTAAAATTTAGCGGCATCTAGTGGTGCATTTGCAGACAAACTACAGTGGCCGTGAAGCTCATAAAAACATAGGGAGTCAACCAATGACACTATTAAGACTTCAAGTCTTAATATAATGTGAACAGGTGAGTTGTATATAAATTCACCCTCAGTACAGTTGTCATGAACGGGGAAATTGGCTATAGAGACCAAAACTGTTTTTTGTACCAGGCTGTAAACGTGTTTATTTCTGCTGTGAAGTTGGACATTTGAACATGGGGACTTATGGAGACTGAGGTTACCACTTGAAATGAACATGGTGGACCTGTATGTGTGTATAATCACCATTTATGCTAATAGATCTCCATAAATGTTACACACCGGACCTTTAACAAGGCAGCATGTAAAAAAAAGTAGTCACAGACATTCTACTCAACTAGTTCTGTCAGGCTAGAAGACTCAGTGTTTTACACTTTATATGACAAATTATGAAAGTTTGATTTAAGAAGGCTCCACTTTATTTTGAAGAGTAAACAACAAACCGTGTGTGTGTTTACAACATTTGGCACATCCGTTTGATTTCACAACACAACACGTGTGTGGACAAGCTGAAGCATGCAACGCCTCGCATCCTCTGGTGAACATGGCAGAGAGCAGTCCATGATGGAAGAGCTGCATTCGGGCTTTCATTCTGAAAATGATCCATACAGCCGTCACAGTCAAACTGTTCTGGAAACACACTCCTGCTGTGGTTCTGTGTGCTCTGCATATTGTGCCTCATTAGATTAGCATGACTCGGTAAAAAGTCTCCTGTCCACAGTGTCATCAGCATGTTTCTTTACCCGCCGCATCTGCGTTCGGAGCCCCATGAACACCTGAAGTCTGAGCTCATGCTCCACGATAAGCAATATACACTGAGCTTTAAATAGTGACACATTCATGAGGAGCGTCATTGCATTGACAAGCATCAGGGCGTGGATATTTACAAGAGAAAGCAGCTTCAACACAAACACACTGAAGGTTACAGAACAAAACGTCAGGAGCACAGAGATGACAGGTGGCTGCTGTTGTGTTTACAACATTATATCTACACTATTTACACATTACCTCACACCTATAACCACGTTTGTGACTCAACTATCAGATGTGTTGGTTGCAAAGACAAATGTGAATTTGAGCTCCTCCAAAGACTCTGCAACACGAAACAGGATGCAAGTCTACTTCCTGTCCTGCTATTCTTATGTTTGCAACACTTATCAGCCGTAGTGTATTCAGTTAAAGGTCCAGTGTGTAATATTAAAGGGGAGGTACTGGCAGAAGACAAACATATTCATCTTGACTCTGTTTTTATTTGTGCATATTCACCTGAAAATAACATTCAGAATGTTTGTGTTACCTTAGGAGGAACCATCAGAGGGACACTGATAACAGATGCTTGCTCACCATGTTTCTACAGCAGCCCAGAAGGGACAAACCTTTAGTGGTTTCACGGCCACTGAAGTTTCTCCTTCACGCTTGAAACAAGAGTAAGAGCAGCAGGGTATTCAGTCGGTTGTAAGTCTGCAACGTCACCACTAGATGCCACTAAAATTCTACACACTGGACCTTTCATAGAACAGACAGTTACATTAATGTAGACGCAGACGAGCATAAAAGCTTTAAAATGAGACTAAATCAAGCTACAAACTAGATTTAAATCCATCATGAAGCGGACAGGATGTTTGTTCAACCGGATGTTTTGCAGGATTCCAGAGCAGGTCGCCAGGGAAGGCTCTAACCTTCCGGAGGTGGCCGGATGAGGCTGTTACTAGACTATCACACTCAGGTGGTCTGAGGAGCCGTGACATCATCACTCTTCACTCCAACATTTACCGTATTTACAAGAGAATGTACAGCATGCACAAAAAAAAAAAAAGAAAAAAAGTCACTTTGGGATGTGAAATAAAAATCAAAATAAAAGAGGCTGATAAAATGTCAGGGTTCAACCACTATGACAAAATGTATCCATTTAAATTAAACAGCGGCTGGCTGCAGCTCTATCCACACGTCTGCTGTCAGTCAAGGACTTCACTTCTCTGTCACAACCTGTCGCTTTCCTCCTTTCTATGGACTGTGGGACAATAAATGAAAAAAAAAAATGCCTGACAGCTTTGTCGACATGGAACGAACAGAGGCATAAGTTAAAACTATGCTGATGTTTAAATGTCAGTGAGCAGCTGTCAGCCTGGACTGTGCAGCTAGTTTCCATGAAGTCAGACTCCCGCGGGAACATTTACATGAGATGATGTGTGTGAGCTGTGTGAACAGAAACATCCGCCCTGTGTACAAACACTCAGAGGAAGTGACTTCCTGTGGTGTGGGTTCATTAAGGTCTATCGTATCTTATCACTTCCTGTGTATTCCACATCACCGAATCATGAGGAGACAAACATTGTCCAACACCTCATAATGACATTCAGCCACGCTGCGGTCGGCCTCCTGAAGGCTCGAACTCAGTGTCCGTTGCCGCCCTCGGACAGGATGCGGCTGGGCTCGGTGAACTTGGCCGTGGCTATGTAGAAGAGGGCAGGACCGGGCACGAGGGCCAGCAGAGGAAGGTCCTGCTCCAGCTTGTCCAGTCGGGAGATGGAGATGATGCCGTACGCGTGGAGCAGCCAGTGGCTGAACAGGACGACCAGACGCTTCTTCTTAGCCACCAGGTTCTTGAAAGACTGAGACACGCAGAGAGAAACAGGTTAGAATAAATGAAGCGGCGTTTTTTTAAAGTGATGAATGAGACCACCGAGTTCTGAGCATGGCCCAGTACGGAGAGACAGCACTGCAGCCAAGAAACCTGTCTGCAGGTCCACTAAAAAGGTCTCAGATGAGCTCAGACTGTTCGGACTGTATCACGTCCGTACAGAGAAATGAAACGCTTCTCTTGAGAGCCTGAGAGCCTCTTGAGGCTTGTTGCGAGGTCTCAGGAGAGGAAGTCAACGGAGCAAACATGACTGTAATGACGCCGTTAAGCTTAAACTTAAGTGCAGCTGACTGTTTCTGGAAGATTTTCTATGTCGGGGCTGAATATTCAGCTGGTTGTGACAATGTGTGCGGTCCATCACGTGTATTTGAGCTGGAGTGTACAGATGAAAAGCTCTGAGGAGACAGAGAGAGAGAGAGAGAGAGAGAGGCAGCAGACAGAGGAGGTGAACCAGCTGCTGGTGTCCTGTGTGGCTGCGGTGAGCCTCCGAGCACATTTCACCGACGCCACACAGGCAGCACATTTAGTGGATGTGTCCTAAATGTGCGTCACTGCCCAAAAGGATTACAATGTACTCATGTCACAGCTGCGGGCTGCAGCACTGACACTGGACCACACTCAACGTCCTCATCAGAAAACATTTAAGCTTCATCACAGCGCAGATACTGTAGAACAACACAGCTGACATCAGCACATCACTTCAAGGTCATCACCACGGTGTTATTAAAACGGTTATTCAAATCAATAACCTGATCCATAAAACAAAGTCATCTATGGTATAACATATAATCCTCTCTGTTCTTCTTCTGCCTTTCTGCTTCACGACCGGTGCCACAATATGTTTTTACATCTCTCAGCAGAGTCACAGTGAGTGTGCATTTGATTGTTCAAAGCTGCTCAGAATTCTCTTAATGCCAATCAAAATACAATATATGTTTTATTTCTGAAAGCAGGAAGTGACACTGGGCTCTTAGGATATAGACCAGTGTTTTTCAAGCCTGGTCCTCGGGGAACACTGGCCTGCATGTTTTAGATGTTTCCTGCTCCAACACACCTGATTCAGCTCGTCATCAAGCTCGTCATCAAGCTCTGCTCTCCTGATAACGAGCCACTCATTTGAATCAGGTGTGTTGGAGCAGGAAACATCTAAAACATGCAGGGCAGTGTTCCCCGAGGACCAGGCTTGAAAAACACTGGTCTAGATAAACTCTTTTTATGCCTGATTAAATGATGTTTTTGTAGAAATCTGACAGAGTTGACAAAAAATTTGGAACTCAAGGACCAAATCAAATATCTTATATATTTTTTGATATTTGATATAGTACATTTTGGCATCTCTGTTATATTGTGTTTGACATGTTGAACTGTTTGAAGATGGAATCTTGTGTGGGTTAGCGTGTTTTCTGGCACAGGGCAAGTTTAGGAGTTAAAGATACTAAAGCAGATCAAAATATTTTATAAAACAAATGTATTTAATATATAGAAATGTTTTAAAGATTATTTCTATAATTATAATTTCACTTTAAATTAATGTAATACTTGAAATTTCTTTTGGTAGGACATGATAGGACATGGGTGACTTATGTTTACATCTCTTTTAATAAATAAATATAAATATAAATATATATATATATATATTCCAAATTTAAGAACCTCTCAATGATTTTAAGGACTTTCAAGGTTAAAAAGGTTAAAAAGCATTACTTCAAATCATGTCTTCCATGCCATATGATCAGTCAATACTGGCCTATATGCTGGTACCAGTATAACGCAGATGATGTGTGTGTTAGTATTTTGGTGTCACTGCAGTTTATCAAGTGAAGTGAGATATATAAACTGTGGCAGCTCAGACAGAGATAGAAGAAGCAGCCTTCAGAAAAGTCAACTAAAATCAGTCAGCAGTGTTTTTATTAACTGACTGAACAGTGTGTGTGTGTGTGTTATTACCTGTATCTCAGAGGCAGACATGTACACAGCCAGCGTGACCAGAGACAGGACGAGGATGATGTAGGGAAAGGCGTAGTCTGAAACACACAAACAGAACACTCAGTGCTGCGCAGGTCCACCTACACAGCGAAACGTTGTTACATCGAGGTGTGATTAAGACACTCACAGAGCAGACCTCCACCCACTGCCTGCAGCACCGTCAGGATGGGGAAGAAGTAGAGCGCGGCATAGATGCTCTTGAAGCGATCAGATTTGCCCAGACCGCACGCTATCTTTTTCACCAAGAGAGGACGCAGCAGCATCATCAGCACCAGGCAGAAGGCGTAGTAGATCAACACTATGGTGTAGCTGGAGAAGAGAAAACAGAGGGCGAGAGAGAGGACACATCAGAAAGGTTTGGACAAAATGCTGGAAAAATGAAAGAATGACTTGGACTGCTTGGTCTTCATGTAGCTGTAGTAAATATTTGATGCAAGTCCTTCTCCACCAAAGAGTGTGCTGCACCTCTCTGAAGGATGGTCGCTTCAGAGGGTGCACAACTCCAGAGTCAGTAAACACTCCAAGACCACCATGTTTCACTGGGTTTGATATCCTGAGGTATACGGTGTCTACCCCACAAGGGGTGCCAGCGAAAAACAGCACCGGTGTGCGGCCAAGAAGTTTTTAGATAAAACTGATCCAGTGTTTCAGAGGTGATGATTTGAATACAGTGGATCAAAATACTTACAGAGGGTAGACGGCTTCCTGGGTGCAGTGTAACGTGTTGACGTAGTCTGGACTGGGGTTGTACAGCATGGTGTACCAGTCTGACAACATCTGGACTCGACAGGAACGGATACTGAGCAGTCCCACCGGCTCCGTGACCAGCAGAGTGACCACGGCTGACACGCTGCACTCCAACATGGCTGTGATATGCTGCAGCAGAGCACTTGAACTAAACACACGACAACACACAGCAACGCGGAGAAGGTCTTCATCACAGACGCGCCATGACGACACACACTTAAAAGGAAACTGACCACATGTTTAAAAACCGCCCACCTCTTCTTTCCGGTAGTACCACTCGATGAAGAACCAGTGCAGCACCAGAGGTAACATGGCCATGAAGCCCAGGTAGAGCCAGTCGTAGAGCTCCGGGGACTCTGTGCAGCGTTCACAGACCTTGTGGAGGTTTGTCCGCTCTCCACGAGGACACACCTGACGGCACAGACAACAGACTCTCAACAGAGGCCAACACACACACTTCATCCTGTATTTTCTGTCCCTAGTCTGAACCAGAATGTGATGTGAGGCGCCATATTTCACTGCACAAACACTGATTTCAGTTATTCCTTCATCAGCGTTGTCAGTCAAAGTGAAACGACGCTCATCTCTCAGTTCTTCAGTTGGTGGTTTGCTGTTGAGCGCTCTCTCTGTAGTATTCTGTTTAGTTGTCAGTCTCTCACACGTCTTACATAGCCCTGTGGTTTCTCGTACATCTGACCTTTTCTAACGAAACCACATTCACACAACTGAGGTCGCTCTTCTTTTGGGAACCTACTCTTCCGCAGGTGCCAGCGCTACTTTCACTTTCAGCTATGCTTGTTGCTGCGGTGAGTGCTCGTATTATTGTGAATGATGTATGGCACTCCCCTAATGGACACGTGGATCAGGAGCAGAGAGCACGGAGGTCCCACACGCGCAGTTTAAATCAAATCAGGCCTGTCATCATGCTGCTGATTTAAACCCACTCCACTGTGAATGTGTCTTCACACCAGCATGACTTCATGACATGAATTTTAAAATCAACTTTGTGTATATATACGAGCTGCGGCGAACACAGACCGTGAAGTCTGTCTTATCGCACTCATCTGATGGTCGGCACTCACCCCACAGTCTCCCTCCACTGATCCGTTGACCATCATCCTGCCACAGTACAGGCCAGGACACGTTGAGATGGCCACAGCTGCAAGGTCACACAGACATGTTACAGAGCATCAACACATAACTTCCTATAGAAAGTGTTGCCGGTGTTTCGGTGTAACTAGCGACCCAGTTAACTGGCAACCTTCAGTCGAACGCGTCTGAGGTTGACGTAATTACGACAGGAAGAAAATACGTATCCGTGAAGACGAATGAGCTATGTTTTTTTTTTTTTTATTTCATAGCAACATTATTAAAAAAATAAATGAATGAATAAATAAAGAGGCATTCACGACACCAGGAGTGTATCTTCATATCTTCAATACCTGTCGGAAATACGACAACGACGTACGCATTCACGACACATTCCGCTAACAGTCACCAGTTAACACGGTCACTCATTGAACCTAAACACCGGTACAAATGAACGCTCCAAGCTGCTGAACGTTAACGTTAGCTGTCCAGGACAGTATGTGTGTGTGTGTGTGTGGCGACGTATAGCTGTAACATGGTGTGAGGGGTGTTTTTAAGATTCAACACGAATTCCGTTTGAAACAAAAAACGACGAAGAAGCTAGCGTCAAGGCTAACGACTGTTAGTCCACAGCTGTGACACAGTATGGACCGTACAGTGGGATGTTGTTAGCTTATCCACAGCTACGCTAGCTAGTAACACCTCTGTGTGTGACGCGTTGGGTAAACTTTAATGAGCTGACCATCGCCAGGTGAAACATGAACACCAAACGCAGCGTTCACTTACCCATGGTGAGATGAACACTGATCTAAAACAAGAATATCGGTGTCAGTGTTGCCGTGTTTCCATTTGACACTGAAGCCGGATGCGGAAGAAAGTACTGTAGCACAACCCGGAAGTTGTTGTTTTTAAAGTCTTTATTGAAACAACGACGTTAACATTGACAGTATACCGTTTTACACTGACTAAAGTTACAACAGACGGTCTGTTGTTCAACATAAAACATTGTTATATTTGGTCGAAAGTGAAGATTTTTTTAGTGTTTCTGGGGGAAAAAATAAATACACAGTATTTTTAAACCAACAGCAACAAAAAATAAAAATAAATAAATGAAAATAAATGACAGGCCTGTTGGACGCTGGAAGCAATGACATCACGTCACTCAATCACTTTTTGCAGAAAGAAACATAAGACAAATGTCTTTACTTTTTTTCTTTTTCATGCAGATATCTGGTATCTCAATATTAATTGTTTAATATTTGGAAATCTACAGATGATCATGTTTGACCAGTAACAGTATAAAGAATAGGCAGCGTATGCATGACATCAACCTCAAGTCTCAGAAGTGCTGTTTTGAAGCTCAAAATATGTGGTGGCTCAGTTCCCTTTCACTCCCAATGGCCTGGTTCAGGGTCAACCAGTACTGCAGACACGGCACCAGCCCGCCATTCCATCTCCAGCTCTGGCTTTGGACAGCAATGCTCCAACCAGGAGGGGGCATTTAACCAATTTCAGACTTGGAGGTGCTGACCCTCATCCTGGCCGCTTCACATTCAGCTTCAAATCACCACAGCGAGTGCTGAAGTCATGCTCAAGTCATGGTCCGATGAAGCCAACAGTACCACATCATCGTCAAAAAGCAGAGATGCAATTCTGAGGTTCTAAATCAGACACCCCTCCTCACTCTGCCTGCACCTTGAGACCTCGTCCATGAATATTACAAACAGAACTGGGGACAAAACTTGAACGTATTGACTTTGTGCCAAGACACAGACACAACTTTTCACTTTGGTCATACAAGGACCAGAGGGCTTGTGGCAACCATTCCCCCTGCTCTCTCAGTACCCTGGGGTACATGGTCATAGGGCTTTTTCTCCAAATCCACAAGCACATGTAGACTGGATGTCCCCTAGAAAGAAATGCAGAATCGTAAGCTATCAGAAAAAAAAATCTTCATCTTACAGTAGTGAATAACCTTGATGGGTGGGGATCCCATTGCCCAAAAATCAAATGTAAAAGGTAAGTGGGGGTGAGTGAGCAGCCTCTTACCATTTGTCCATATGCACGGGTGACCAATTTAGGAAGTACGAGTTGGCTAGTGCTGCTTTCAAAGTTTAACCCTCCTATTCTCTCAAATTTACTGATGGCGTTGTCAACGATCTTCTAGTTAGTATTTTAACCCAGGACTCTTTTTAGCAGGTTACACATAGTTTGAATTTCTTGTTTAGTGTTACCAATCTATTTTGTAATTCTCCCCTCTCTTCTATCTATAATTTACTTCCTGTCGTTGTGTGTGTGTGTGTGTGTGTGTCCAGTTTTGATTGGCTGTTCCACCCTGTTTTGTCTCATTGGGGTTCAGCCCTTTGTTCCGGCCTCTTTCTTTGGGACACTTGCTATTCTGGACTTTTCCTTTTCAGCTGTGATGGTGATGCATGCAAGTGTGAAACTGAAATAGTTCAACTAAACTTCTTCAACTCATTGTTTCTAGCATAGGTATCAAACCGGGGCTGTTGGGCAGACTGTTCCTGCCTAGAGCTGTCCAATGCTGCCCATAATTTTTACTGACAGTGTCTAAAGGCTATCAACAGACCTGCTCTTCCAACACTCTTAAGAAAGATGGACTAGATGGGATTTCAGTGAGGCAGCTATGGAACTGCTGCGCACTTCTCTTAACAGAAACACGGCTCAGCAATGACATGCAGGTATAGGGTCATCGACAATGCTACAATTGTAGGGGAGAACACAGTGTAGCATACTAGGGTTATGAAGCAATGAAGTGGGAGGCTGCAGTACAGCAGATGAGAGTAAAAGAGAAAGTTACTTATGCTGAGTCAGTTAAAAAAAGACAGGAGAAACCGATTGACAAGCAAAGCGGCAGAGAGGAACAAATGGTGACAAGTATTGTTTAAGAATTTGAAAAGAAAATGTTGGAGGAGAAAAAGAAGCTAGTGACGTTCATGGCAAGAGTTATCAACACGACTGCAGATGTAAATAGAACGAATAAGATTCTTGTCAATGCAGTAGTCCATCATTTGGTATGAGAGGGGGTAATATGGGAGGAGGAAGTAAGAGATGAAGAAGCACAATGTATTGTTAGGTTTATAACATATAAGTGGAATACAAGAAGCTTGACTGCTAATTTTTGTTTTAGTTTGTCTACAGAAAAAAAAAACAGACCTGTTGTGTATCCAGGAATCATGGTTAAAACCAGGCTTAGATTTCATAAGAGAGCGATATGGGACATTCAGCTGGGCCAGGGAGGATGAGCAGGAGGACGCAGAAAGTGATAACTCACACTTCAGAAATAGAGCGAATGAACAGTATAGACTGAGGGTGGTTGGGACACCGCTGCTTGCCCAGTCCGCCCAGACCAGTGTTTTTCAAGCCTGGTCCTCGGGGAACACTGCCCTGCATGTTTTAGATGTTTCCTGCTCCAACACACCTGATTCAAATGAGTGGCTCGTTATCAGGAGAGCAGAGCTTGATGATGAGCTGAATTTCCCTATTCATGAGGGTGAATGAATGTTTATAGAACTCACCTGTTCAAATGATATGATGGCTTAAAGTTATGCAGAATTAACAGCATGGGCACTTTGACAGGCGGATGTAGTTACAGGTGATTTGTTTAAGTAACCAGGCTTCATTCAGCTCACCCCCATTCCACATCAGAGGCGTCACTAGTTGGTTTTAAGGGGGGGGGGGGCTTAGCCCCAAGGAGATGCACAGGATGTGAGCAAACGTAGCGTGCAAGCACAAAATTTGCAAACAGCTAGCAAAGACTGAGAAATTATTCATTAGTATTAGTAGTTATTTATTAGTATTTTATATCAGTCTTTTTTTTAAATACAGTACAACAACAAACAAAGGTTTGCACAGTTTGTGCCATCTCATGCTTGCCAAAGATGACTCAAGCTTTCTTCCAGTTCTTGCAACCACTACTGACCAAACTAGCTCTTCAGCTTTACCAGTCCGGGCCCTGTGTCTTTGTCACCTAAATCAAACCCTGTAGTGGAGTGAGTAGCTGTAGTTGCTTCATCATTTTCCCTCTCTTTGTCTGTTGGCTCTCCTTCTCTCTCTGTAGTAACTTCATCTTCCTCTGCCTCTGGATCCCCTTGCTCTCTCTGACTTGACCTTGCCCAGGGGTCAACCTATGGCTCGCGAGCCAGATGTGGCTCTTTTGATGACTGCATGTGGCTCGCAGAGGGGTGGAAAGTAAGCCGGTACGGTCCGGGACTGCGTACCACTAAAACAGGGGTGCCCAATACGTCGATCGCGAGCTACCGGTCGATCGCCAGACGTGATCAAGTCGATCGCAGAGGCGTCCACCGCCGCAGCCGGTAGTAGTATGGTGGGCCATCCGCTCCCGTGCGCCAGTATGTTGGGCTGTCCACCGCGCTTGCCACCGCACCAACGTCAAATGCCGTAACTGCAGAAATTTCAAGAATGTTATATAAAAAGTTGTTTACTCTTTCCATCTGTTTAGAAAATGAAAAGATGAAAGGGAGTGTTGAGAGAGCATTGCAGAGGAAAGAAACCCCCGATCATGCTTATTTCGGCTTTTGGATACGACACACCGTTTGGCATTTAATGCCGCCTGTTCGAGGGGCTTCATTCAGAGACTTTCTGTGTATTTCACTCTGACACGGGACTCACACCGGGGACATAAGTGCCGCGGAACGGCCACGGTTTTGCTCCTCCCGGCGTCAACTCACACCGGGCGCGTACTGGCAGCATTACAGCAGCGTAGCGAACTAGCCGTATTCACACGAGATCCCGAACATATGCGAGTCCCGCGATAAACTGTGTATGACAACAACAACAAACAGCTAACTTTGCTTCTCCGACGTGGGAGAGATTATAAAAAGGACCTGTTGTGTCATAAACAAGAAATCACCTGTATCTCGACAACACAGGACTTACAGCTCCGGCGCATCTAAAAGACCAACATTATAAACACTGCTCACTCTTAATCACACCATTAAACCTCTAAGCAAGAATAAGTCTGAAAAGCCTAAAATAGCTACTGTATGACATCGCTCACATAAGAGCACAACACGGGAAGACATTATAACCAGAGAGAGAGAGTGATGTCGGTGCACCTTTGGAAACAAGTGAGGGGACACTTACTTTATTTGTAGATGAAATCCACGCGCCTGTCCTCCTGCACGAACTTATGCACGGGAAGCAGAGCAGCTTGCTAGCCTGGCTACATCCACACAACCAGTCTTTTACCAGTCTGTTTGAAAAGTCCTCACAATTTTTGTCCCCTTCCTTTGTATTAAATCTTTTAATTGACAGGTTGGTTTCTCAGTTAAAATTATATATTTTTTCTCCTCAAAAGTCAAGATTGAAAATCTTCGTAGATACGAAATATCCATCTTCGCTAGCCGAAATCACTGCACAGGTGACAACAGCATCGCGAGAACCTTGGGGGTGAGGTTCGGGACGTGTCGGGAATTTTGGCGGGGATTCCGACATGTCCTGAACCCCTGACTGTGAGGCAGAGGAGCGTTGTGCCTCAATGATGCCCACTGAAGACAGCGTGAGAACAGACTACGCATTCGCGAGCTTCGAACTGTTGAGACTGTTCGCGTACATTCACACAGGACAGAGGCAGAGGTTGAGTCTGCCTCAGCTCCGGTATTCACGTATTCCCTGCCTCACCTGACTGCACACCACTGTTGCATGGCAACCTCAAGCCACACACACACGGACACACACAAAGACAAGACAAACGTCTTCAAAATAAGAGTCCCTATCAAAATAAAATACTTTGTAAAACTCATTAACAGACACAACACACACACACACACCAGATAAGACAAAGGTCTTTCAAAATAAGAGTCCCTTCAAAATAAAGTCTCTGGTTAACAGACTCAGACCACATACACACACACAAGACAAAAGGCTTTCAAATAAGAGTTGGGAATCCTTGGATCAAGATGAGATGATGTGTCTATGTCAATTTGTCCACGTCAATTTGCACCAGATTGGATTTTCTAGCCATTTTGAATTTTGTCAAAAACCTTCAAAAAGCATTTCAGGTCATGCAGATTGTCCGATTTCAACGAGACTTGACACACAGAATCTTCAGACAAGCTGCATAAAGTTATCACTTGGATTTTTAAAATTTGCTTCCGTTTACCAGTAGCACCCAATCAAACTCATCCGTGATGCCAAACAGGAAGTGAGGCCATATCTCTACAACTGTTTGATGTTTTCACTTCAAACTTCTAACACAGTGTCATGACCATTACTTTTGAGATGCCCAAGCATTTTGGTGACTTTTGACCATTAGGGGCGCTATAAAGTAGCCAAAATGGTTTTTTTTTCTCATATCTTCATATTGCTTTGGACTTTAACCTTGATTCAGTGCTGATTGATACTCTCTGACATCCCACTACATTGCTAAAGGACTGTGTGCGTTTGCATAAAAATCTGGCGGCCATTTTAGCAACAAAGCCGCCGAACAGGAAGTGAGGCCATATCTCTGCAAGACTTTGATGCTTTGACTTACAAACTTCTAAGACACGCTCATTACAACTTCTTTGAGAGACCCAATAATTTTGGTGACTTTTGACCATTAGGGGGCACGGGGCCAGAGTCAGGCACACTCAAAATTTCTTTAGAAATTTTTCTAGTTATTATTATTATCCACTGATGATAATCATACGTGATAGCTTGGTCTGTAGTGTGTAAGCCAGGTTTTCATTCGTCAAACATGGAGTGTTTCATTAATTACATGGGACTTTCTGCTGTTAGCTGGGGCTGGAGCTAACTAACTGTTTACTACCAGCAGTGAGGAATACTTTACTGTCCTCAAAAACGTTCTTATAGCCATTTGTGCATCCATCCATTCACCGTTCGTCTCCTAACACTGTTCTATTCGCTCTGTGTGCACAGTAGAAGTAGCTAGTAAAGGCTGCGGGTACCGGGCCCGCAAGCAAGGTCGCAGGGAAAACGTGGACTGGATTTCAGTAATGGTGGTTCTGTGTTCTGAACAAGTGAAATGGATTGATAACAACGCACCAGAGGGGCTCTCTCTACCGTACACTACGAAGTGAAGGGACTAATTTATGATCACATTTAAGTCCTTAATGACAGGGACAGTCATAGATCCATGGCCATTTTTATATTAGCTGGATGGCAGCGGAGGCAAGACAGGCACCAACATGCAAACGACCAGAGCCACCGCAATGAACTTCACAACAGCTCACAGAGACTACATCATGATTTTATACAGTCTTCGGATTCTATGTGATCTGTAGTTGGTGCTCTGCTCACACCTGATTCAGCTCATCATCAAGCTCGTCATCAAGCTCTGCTCTCCTGATAACGAGCCACTCATTTGAATCAGGTGTGTTGGAGCAGAAACATCTAAAACATGCAGGGCAGTGTTCCCCGAGGACCAGGCTTGAAAAACACTGTCTTTCAAAAAACATCCCATTCAATAGAAACACCAAACAAAATTAAATTATTATCACTATTAATTTACTGGAGTTTCAATTAATGACATACATTTTTAAACATGACTATTTTATGTTGCCGTATTTCTACAGCAGCTCAGAAAGGACAAACTAAACCCAGGCTCTGGACTTTTGCATTTTACACACATTTCTTTGCAGCGGGGGTTGTGATCAGCAAACGCACCACTGAGATGCCGCTTTCTCCTTCACGCTTGTAACGTGAGGTCGTAGCCTGCAACTTCACCACTAGATGCCTCTAAATCTTATGCACTGGACCTTTAAGTAATTCACACAGCTGAGAAACACCATGAAGACGATGGCTGACTGAACAGCTCATTCTGAGCATGGCTGCAGCTGCTGACCAGTGTAGACACTTTTTCTAGTCTGACCCCCCCCTTCCCAGCTCCAGACCAGCAGTCTTAACGTCCCGGTTGCATTGTGTCAAATTTCAACAGCTTATGTTTTGTAAACACCTTCTTATGTGATTTGACATGGACACACACACACACACACACACACACAAAAAAAATCTATCACCAGTTACCATGGCAACTGTGGAGAACGTCACACGAAGCTGCAAGCACGTTGATATGGAAGGCGTGGCTTCAGAGAGGGGGAGAGAGAGAGTGGAGCTGCTCGTGCACAGTCTCGTTCACACCTGGATGTTTTCTTGTCTTGATTACACAGCTGTTTATTAACGGACACATAACGGAGAGGGAGACAGCTATCGACAGGATGGGAGCTGCTGCTGCCGACTGTCCGACGATGTGTTGTTTTTCTTCGAGCACAGCCGGAACAACAGACGGACTGACTCTCTCCTCCTCCTTTATGACGGATTTTTAAAGGCCAGAATCAGAACAACACACACATGTCCACGGGGCCCGCGCTCACACACACACTCACACACAGACGACATGGAGTCATGTGTGTGTGTGTGTGTTATGGCGTCTCTCTGAGCGCACCGCTCCGGCTCTGTTGAACAAAAGCTGAAATATAGCGCGAAAACAAACGTTTGGACCGAGTGACAGACAGCCACAGTCCGTGTGTGTGTGCGCGGCTGTCTGCGGACACACTGTGACAAAACGAGCAAAGTTTGAGGTAACAACGAGGAGGACCGGAAATAAATCAGACAAACAAACGAATAACGGACATTTGCGCTTATTAGCGAGCATGCTGGAATAAAATATGAAGTGGCTCCAACTGTGGCTTTTTTAAACAGAATATAAACACATAACTTGAGGCTTCATTGTTCATCTGCTCTGGTGGGGGAAACGGTGACGTGAAGGCCAAAATGTGTCAACAAATATTCAGCTGAGTTCTGTTTTCTGAAGCTTTTGGCGCTCTCTTTGTGGGCTAAACAATGTAGAATGTGCAGTGGTGATATCATTGGATGTACAAAATATAATATAAAAATTTAGCACTTTTTTTTTTGACGGATTATGCTATCAAACCTAGCAAGTGAATATCTGAATGTCAACTCCGACATGTTTCAGCCGAGGGAATCCAAATGGAATAGGTGGCTACCTGTAAAGGACACACTGAAGCTGACAGTGAAGTCCAGTCAGAGTTGTCAATTGTAAGATAATATTCTATCCCAAAGTTTGAACTCATGCGACACAATAGCTGAATGTGTGCACATCACGCCATGGCATCATTCGGTGACCTCGTCATCCTGGACGTCAACAGGAGCAGGTCACAGGGGAGATGCACCGTAGCTCCGGCAATGGACCATAACTGTCATTGCATATAATCCCTTACAGGGCAGCTGACTGTTTTCAGCAGGCATTATAATATGTATTTTACTATTTTTAAATAATGACCCCTGTGTTAAACCAGCTCAGTAATTTAGTGTCGGACTTCTACTTGTCTGTTTCTTTCTTCTGCTGATGATTTTGGAGAACTGAAAACTACTAATGGGTGCTCTGTCAGCAGATATGTTTGAATCCAACAAACCAACACAGACTGCCTCTGATCTGAATGGATGTGTGTGAGACGAGGGATGAGCTTCGTCTCCCCTTTTTTGTGCTTCATCGATGGATCCGTCTGTTGGCACGGCTCTGCGGGGCAGCGGTGTCAGCAACTACACCGCTGACACCTCAGGTCCAAGCTATGCTGACCAGCTGGGCACCACCTCACCTGTTGTACCCAGGTAAGTACATCTGTCCATGGCATCAATTGAAGCAGTGTTGCACCTGCACCATCTAAGCCCTCATACCTGAGTCTACATCTGACCCAAACACAATACAACAGTGAAAATAGAGGATGTAAGTCAATTCAGCAGAGATCCAACTAGTAATGTGAACAGGTGAGTTGTATATAAATTCACCCTCAGTACAGTTGTCATGAACGGGGAAATTAGCTATAGAGACCAAAACAGTTTTTTGTACCAGGCTGTAAACATGTTTATTTCTGCTGTGAAGTTGGACATTTGAACATGGGGACTTATGGAGGTTGAAATGTTATATAGCCAGCCTCAAGTGGCTGCTCGAGGAATTACACATTTTAGCACTTCCGCATTGTCTTTATTCTCAGCCACAGAGGTGCCTTTTCGGGATGACATAGTAGTTTCCTTTTAATGATTTATTTTGAAGAAACCCACCGTTTAATATCTTCTGTTCCTGCACATTTGGTTTCAGACTGGACATCCAGGTGTGGCTCCATCTTTTATCTGCACTCTCTACGACTATCTAGCCCCCTTAAATTAATACAACACGAAAATGAATTCAGGATTTCAAACTGTGCCACATTTCACTTGTGTCTGTGAAGTAAACCCAAACAGGAAGTGCCGAAAACTGCAGTTCCTCAACTGTCCACTTGAGCCTGGCTCCAGAACTGAGTCAGTCTCCATAAGTCCCCATGTTCAAATGTCCAACTTCACAGCAGAAATAAACATGTTTACAGCCTGGTACAAAAACTGTTTTGGTCTCTATAGCTAATTTCCCCGTTCATGACAAACTGTACTGAGGGTGAATTTATATACAACTCACCTGTTCACATTATATTAAGACTTAAAGTTATGAAGAATTAACATTGTGGACAGTTTGACAGGTGGGTGCTGTTACAGAAGGCTTGTTTGAGCACTCAGGTGTTATTTGGCCGCCTCAGGTGTGCCGATAAATATAAATAAAATACATCTACCAAATTTGTGAGGAAGTCTATGACTCTGCCTGACTTCAGCCAAGTGTAGCTATCCACATTACTGCGCACAGCTTCACACACTAGCACTGACTACTGTTTCTATGGGATGAAATTGAATTTGAATCGTTTATATTTGAATTTGTATTGTTTAGTTTGAATCACTGCATTGAAAAACTGGATCTGAATTGTAATTGAAATTGAATTTATTGAAAATTGAAATTCAATTTCTGTGACAAACATTCAGGTAGTTGAGGCAGAGCGCAGATACACAAGACGCCTCTTCACCCAATCAGCACGTGTGTTTTTATGTGTTTGTGTGTGTAGGCAGAAATGCAGAAATCACACAATGGAAATGCCAGCTTTTAATACAACTCTGACTAATGTTTTATAAAAAAAAATTAAAAACAAATGCCCGTAACAGTAACAGCAGTTGCTGTGGCAGGGCAGTGGTGACTGCCCCAGACACATTCAGTTTTTCAATGCAGTGATTCAAATGGAACAATTCAAATGATGTGATTCAAAGTCAGTTTTTTAGTGCAACTATTCAAGTTAAGCAATTTAAATTCAAATATAAATAATCAAATTCAGTTTCTGGTGGCACATATTTCAACCCATATGTTTCCTCTGAGTGGATTAGCCAATCTGTTTTTTTTTTTTTGTTTTTTTTTTAAATTAAGAACCAAATGTCACCTAGCTGGATAGATACCAAATACATCCATGTAAAATAGTGACAAAAATGGCAGTGAGTGTGGATAAGAGATGTTGAAGAGCAGTAAGTTTAACAGCAGTCTTCATCACAATGCTATGCTGCAAGTTCCAGAGTATATCTATGAAAAGTATCAAACCTTGTTTGTTGTAGTGAACCTGTCAAGTACCAAAATCTTGCAAGAGATATCTGACCAGATTTACCTAAATTCTGATTTTAATCATGCATGAAATGCTGTGAACATGGCGTGTACAGACTGTGCTGATTGTATAATGATTTATTCCTCTATTTCCTTGGTTCTTTAGGGTTGTTTCCATAGTGACCAGCCTTGTGACCACCACCACAGAGGCCACAGTGGGAACAACAGCAAACCTATCAGCGTTCAGAGACCAAAGAGGGAGCGAGCTCGGTCAGATCCATCAGACGTCGACGCCGTCGGTGCTGAGCGCTGCCGAGAGCAACTCCGTCCTGCAGGGCATCACAGTGGCAGCTCAGGCCCTGGTGCTCCTCTCCATCTTCCTCCTCTCCAGCCTTGGAAACTCGGCGGTCGTCATTGTCATCATCAAGCACAGGCAGCTCCGAACCGTGACCAATGCCTTCATCATGTCGCTGTCGCTATCTGACTTCCTCACAGCTGTTCTGTGTCTGCCATTCTCCTTCATCATGCTCTTCAGTAAGGACGGCATCTGGATGTTTGGGGATCGTTTCTGCGTGGCCAATGGCTTTTTCAACACCTGCTTCGGTATCATCTCCACCCTGACCATGACTTTGATCTCCTTTGACAGGTACTACGCCATAGTCAGACAGCCCCAGGCCAAAATAGGCCGTCAGAAAGCAACAAAGTTGCTGATTGCTGTGTGGCTAACTGCAGTCATTTTCTCTCTGCCTTGGTATCTGTTAGTCCGAACACCGACAGAGATCCACAAGCAAGGTTTCTACCACTGTATGTACGTGTTCCACTCTGGGACCTCACGCATGGGGACAGCCTATAGCATCTGCCTCATCATCGTGTGTTATTTACTGCCCTTCTCCCTCATGTGTTTCTGTCATTACAACATCTGTAAGACAGTTCGGCTGTCTGAAATTCGAGTCAGGCCGGTGACAACGTACGCATACTTATTGCGGTTTTACAGTGAAATGCGAACAGCCACTACAGTTTTGATTATGATTGTTTTCATCATCTTTTGTTGGGGGCCATATTGTTTAATGGGGTTAGTTACAGCGATGGGGGACTACACGTTCAACCCCGCAATGGACACGGTGGCCATCTGGCTGGCCTGGGCAAACGGAGCCATCAACCCTCTGATCTATGCCCTGAGGAATCCCAACATATCCATGTTACTGGGGCGAAGCAGAGAGGAGGGGTATCGGACCAGAAATATCGCCACGTACCTCTCCAGCCAAACCCAGAACCGTGAGATTCGGCTGAACCAAGCAGAGAGGATCAGGGACCGCTATGTGAGTCGAGTAGGGGTGAACAATAACAGCCGGCTGTCAAGTTCTAGTCCTGGCAAAGGAGGAGGAGGAGAGGTGGCAATGTGGGCCTGTAAGAACCCTGCCGTGTTCTTTTGCAGGGACGCCCAGCCGGACACCGCAACAGTCCCCAACTCTGTCAGTGCTCCAAAGATGAAGACAGCTGACACGAGCCTGTGACCAATCCGCAACCACCCAATGATTGTTTTCATCTGATGTGTATCTGTTGTTGTGGACTGCTCGCCATCACTTTGTGACTTTTTTGGAAATACCTGATAGTATTTATGTGTTTTCAGGTCACAGACTCAAGTGTTTGTGATTCAAAGCATCACTGCATTTTGTTCTAGGAATAAAGAGATTCATTTGAATTGTTCATATACTGTTGTTGTTATTATTATGAAACTGTTTACACGTGGGAAGCCAAATATGACTACAATGAAAACTAAAATGTGAAAATTGAAAATTAAAATAAAATTCCTTCCTGGTTTTGGAGGGCACCTCGCAGTCCTCAAGGATCCACAGGACAACCTTGAAGGCTTTCTGGAATCCCTTTAAACATACAAGGAAGTGCAAGACTTTCCTGTCTGTGCTTGTATTACAGAGGTCTTCGTGTTAGATATCATTTCATGTCTAAATGCAAAATGTGGATATGAGAAACTGATTTTGTATCAACGTTTCATTCATCCAAACCCCCACACACTGTCTCAGACAGCTGATTTGTTGAGTTACAATTTATTTTAGTGACCTATCATCTCAGAATCACCTTTTTATGCAGCAATTTATACTCGGGTAGAGCAGGGTTATGATTAAGTGAATGGTTCAACACAGCTAGCAGCATATGATAGTTTGTGTTCCTACAACAACACCAAAGGTCACTATTGTCCAGCCAATCAATCAACCGTGCAAATAAGTGTACCAGAATTCACGTCGGTTGATTTGTCTGGATGAACTTCACATTCCTGTGTGACTGATTGTGGAGACTTCATTGAAATGTACTGATTTAGCTCCAGATTTGTGATGTTTTTAATGTTGATGTGTTCAGGCCAAGTAAGGAGGTGTGGTGATTGTAGTCCAGTCTGTGAGTCAGTGTGGTTTCTTGAAAAGGTAACCTCAATAGTCTTTCACCAACCCTAACTAAGTCTAAGTAAAATTTGATCAGA
>CM024799.1:5265322-5484522 GCA_014281875.1 Nibea albiflora | reverse complement strand
AAATATCCACGCCCTGATGCTCGTCAATGCAGGACGCTCCTCATGAATGTGTCACTATTTAAAGCTCAGGTATATTGCTTATCGTGGAGCGTGAGCTCAGACTTCAGGTGTTCATGGGGCTCCGAACGCAGATGCGGCGGGTAAAGAAACATGCTGATGACACTGTGGACAGGAGACTTTTTACCGAGTCATGGCTAATCTAAATGAGGCACAATATGCAGAGCACAACAGAACCAAGCAGGAGTGGTGTTTCCAGAACAGTTTGACTGTGACGGCTGTATGGATCATTTTCAGAATGAAAGCCTGAATGCAGCTCTTCCATCATGGACTGCTCTCTGCCATGTTCACCAGAGGATGCGAGGCGATGCATGCTTCAGCTTTCCACACACGTGTTGTGTGTGTAAATCAAACGGATGTGCCAAATGTTGTAAACACACACACGGTTTGTTGTTTACTCTTCAAATAAAGTGGAGCCTTCTTAAATCAAACTTTCATAATTTGTCATTTAAAGTGTAAAACACTGAGTCTTCTAGCCTGACAGAACTAGTTGAGTAGAATGTCTGTGACTACTTTTTTTACATGCTGCCTTGTTAAAGGTCCGGTGTGTAACATTTATGGAGATCTATTAGCATAAATGGTGATTATAAACACATACAGGTCCACCATGTTCATTTCAAGTGGTAACCTCAGTCTCCATAAGTCCCCATGTTCAAATGTCCAACTTCACAGCAGAAATAAACACGTTTACAGCCTGGTACAAAAACAGTTTTGGTCTCTATAGCCAATTTCCCCGTTCATGACAACTGTACTGAGGGTGAATTTATATACAAACTCACCTGTTCACATTATATTAAGACTTGAAGTCTTAATAGTGTCATTGGTTGACTCCCTATGTTTTTATGAGCTTCACGGCCACTGTAGTTTGTCTGCAAATGCACCACTAGATGCCGCTAAATTTTACACACTGGACCTTTAATGAGTCATTTCCAAATATACACATATACATATATACATGTCTTCAGCATTTTGGAGTTCTATTGTTTCACCCCCGATTTCCTTATTTAATCAAAACCATTTTTTAAAAATATGGAATAACAGTGCAGGTTTACCAATTTGGTATACTCAAAAAAAAAAAATAATTGTGTGGTCAAGACTAAATTTAAGAGTTTTTGGTCAACTTATGTAGGTGCAAAGGTTTATGAAGCCTGAGCTGCATTGGTTAAAACAAGCAGTGAGTAGAATCAGGCAGGACAAATGAACCACTGAAATGGACCAATAACATCAGAGATGTTTAGGGACGAATTATGCATCACTGATTGAAACAGAGATAAAACCAGGTTACTTTAGTCTTACCCGGGTGAACCCATGCAGGTCAATCATGCACAGAGGAAGCAAGATCACAGAGGACCTCAGGAAAGGGGGTAGTAACAGCACATTTGTCTGAGGAAGTCATAAAGTCATCTAAAAAAAACATGAGGCAGACCATCTACAATGGAGAGCACTGAAAAAAAACTACAACTCCGCCCAAAAGTGGATGACACAAGAACACTATCCTCCAAAGTTGATGCGAGAGACTGATGAGTCACTACAGAAGCCGTTTGTCGAGGTTAGGAGTTGCGATATCCTGTTATAACTGAAGAGGTTCGCATACTTATGCAGCCATGAAATCAGATTTTTTTTCTTAATCAACCCTTTTAAAAAAAAAGAAAGAAAGAAAGAATGGCAACCCTTCCTTCTGTTTGAGCCCATTATTTGGAATGTCAGTATTGTGAATTGGGGTATAACTGACTAACTAACATTTAGACTGAAGCATCGTGTGAACTTTGCCATTACAATTCTTTTGGTAGCGATTTATTTGATAGAATATTTGTGAGAGGAAGATTCTGAAGTACCGACAAAGCATGAAAGCAGTCACTGATAGCCAATCACACCAGAGCAGACCGGTTTGAACTTGAACATGAGTTAGTGTGAAAAACAGTTTCGCTTCACGTTCAAGACTGGAGTCACTTCAGACAGGTTTGGAAAAGTTAGAAGTGGTTTGATGCATTTGTGATTCAGCGTTACAGTGGCTGGCGTTACAAACACACCTCATGCTGGAACACGTGCAGACGTCCGTAAAGGAACAGACACACAACATCTTAGGAACACTCACTTTTAATCACAGACATTGCAATACAGTTTGATTGAGCAGTTCTTTAGTAAGTAAGCATCAAACTCTGTGTAAACACCTCCAACAATAATTTAGGTTTTAAAATCCATTCATCTTTGAACGAAGACAAATGCAGCATGACTGCAACCAGTCATTGAACACGTTTCCCCTGGAAACCTCGGATACTCAGTAGTACACTTTGAAATCAGTGTGATGACTTGAGCGTGGTGTCCTCTCAAACAGTGTGTGGTCAGTGAATGCACCCGCACGTCCCAATCATGGATGACACCGGAGTAAAATACGTGAGAGCTTCCTGAGGCGAGCGGTCAAACCAAACGATGACGTGCTCCCAACGTTCCCTGACAGACGTCAGTAGATATGTCAAAGGTGAACTGTGTGCCGAGGACAGCAGATTTTTGTGGTTAGTTTTGTTACAGGTTAGCTCTGTTGAACGGAGGAACACAGACTTGGAAGCCCAAGGAAAAACCTTCACCCTGCTTCCTGCTCTGGAACGGAGCGTAGCCAGAGAACGTAAAAGGATCACACAAAGACAAGCTGTGTGCGGAGTCACTTCAGTTTGCAGCGGGAACACTGGGCGTCTGTGATAGTGACGACGGCACCTGAGCCCGCCAGCACGTTCAGAGCAGATATGAGAGGACCTTTAGCACGACGACAGGCAGATATGATGACTAAAGCGAGGAGCCGAGCACAGACCAAAACAGTGTCTTCTTTCCACTGTGATATTACTGATATTCAGAATGCATCAACACACACTGTGAATGAACTCTTTCAGCTGTGTGTGTGTGTGTGCACGCGTGCGTGGCGTAACTGTCACTCTACAGACTGGGCACACATCTCTGAAGTTTCCTATCGAACAACACTCTGCCAACACAAGTTTGAACGGACCTCTTATCTGTCGGTGAATGAATGTGACTATCGATCAGTTCCTGTCACAGATGAACATGGCTTCATAACTGATGATTATCTGTTGCATCTATTCAAGGATTCCAAATCGCCCAACCTGTCATCAGAACAGTTTGTCTCCAAGCTTCATTCACTGATACGAAACAATGGCGTCAAACTCGGCCCACAGCGTGCTGAAGAACCTTTTTTTTTAAATGAACAAACACAGAGTGTAAATATTGGAATATCAGGAAAGCTGCAGGCACACAGAGGCGTCGACGCTTCAACAACATGCTAACCATGTGTTGTCAACGTGTTCAGTCATGCCAGTCTGGCATGTCACATACATATTGTATAAATGAGTTACGTAACTGAGTAAATGTTATTACAACATTAGTGCAACGCAGGCTTAGCAGGTTTTTCTTTGATTAAATGATTTCAGTCATTCATCTCGTTTCCTGTAGATGAGCTACAGCTAGCTCTGAGGCTAACAAATGAAGTGTGTCGCCTCTCTGATCAGGAATCAATGAAGAATGGATAATGACACTGGTATCAATACAATCCTCTCGCAGCTGCTGTAAAAGGCGTAGTGCCCAGCTGAACAATCATCAACATAGTGCGCACTGACGGCATCTTCCACAAAACAGCGCGCGCTGACTCGCCTTACATTCACGCACCGCTCCTTCTGACTCTGCGGCCTCCAACACAAACAGTCCGCTTCTGTTTCCTCATCATACCATCCAGTCATGCTAAGCAGAGCAGAGGAAATCTGCTAAACCACCATCACTATGAGCTACGCACCCCCCCCCCCCAACCACCCACCCACCCCCCACCCCCATAAAAAGCACTGCAGACTCCAATCCAAACATCCATCAGCACGAGTCCCGCATGTGTAAGCATTAACCAAAGAAAACAGGCGCAGGCTCCACTCTGGCTGTCACCTCTCGTTACTTCTGGATGTAGATGATGATGATGCACAGAGTTCCCACCAGCCCTAGCGCCTGGATGCCCAGGAACCAGAGCAGCAGCCAGAGAACACGATCACCACCGGCTCTACTATCTTGTCCCCAAAGTACATCTGGCTGAAGCCCACCCCCCGCAGACACTTGTTGAGCATGCCGAACAGAGTCCCCATGCGCTCGCAGTCATCCAGCAGGGGCTCCCTGGTAGTGGGGTCGTCCAGGTGGGGCCACCCAGCGAGGGGATCAGCGGGAGGTCGGCTTGGGGTCTGGCTGCCATCCACCTGTGAAGAGTTGAAGACGGGTTACATGTCTGAAGCTCTGTGTTCGCACGTCAGTTAGAAGGTGCAGCGTGTGGGATTTAGTGACATCGGGTGGCTCAGGAGTCAGTGTTTGGTTTGTCTGTCCTGGGTTACTGTAGAGACATGGTCAGGTGAGAACACAAAGAAAACATACACTATGAATATTATATTGTAGTTCTGCCCCTGAATCTTACACACTGGACCTTTCGTTCGAAAAAAAATGGCTGTGTTCTGACATGAACGTGAGCTACAGCTAAATAGCGTGATTAACTCGATATTGGCCAATGTTATAAAGGGATTATTCATATTTTTTTGCTACAACCCTGCGATGCACTGTGAAAGCAGTGTGTCCATGGGCCACTTCAGAGTGTGTGCAAAGGTGTGGCCCGGTATGCAAATGTGTGTCTGTCTGCTGACAGTCAGGTACAGAGAGAAGGCCTCCAGCGCTCGTGTGCTGTCTGTTTGGACTGTGTGTGTTGGAACACGGTTTACGGAGATGGAATGTTGTCCTCCGTGTGGACTCTTCCCTCTGTTGATGTAAGCGATAAATCATATCTCTCATAACCCCGAGAGGAAGAGCTCATGTCGGACCCTCCCGTTTGTTTGTTTCTAGACGCGAGCAGACGCGCGGCGACGGCGATGTGCAGGGTGCGGTGTGTGTGCCACGGCCACTCCAGCTGATCGTGGGCATTGTTTCGAAGCCCACCGGAAGCGCCGCGGTCCGCTTCAGAAGTGTCTTGGGTTCCACTACAACTGTTCCATTGTTGACGGACACAGACTCGACGCAAACCAACGACTCTGAGAAGAAATGAAGAACGTAGCACATTCACACGTTCACAAGCACAGAAACCCCGAAAAATGACCAAACCCGAGCAAGTGAACAAAGTCTGGCGGCCTGAACACTTCTGGCCACACTCTCCTGCTGATGAACCAAAACAGCAGCATGGGCACGGCGTGACAGAGACGTGTCCTGTGGGGTTAGCAGGGTAACGGTGATATCCAGTAGTAAACCAGCAGTATTAATATATCTCTTTCTATAAAGGAACACACCGACATTTATTTTTCTACAGTTGAACAACAGACTTTATGGTTCGAAAGGACGCCAGTAAACTTGACCGGGAATTTCAGAATGATGATCTGCCCCAATTCCCGACAATAGGTGACTTATTAATATTCTATGAGCCAAGTTTGACATCAGCCAGGCTGTAAAGTGCGCTGACACATTCAGGCGCGTCAGTTTTAGAGTTCATCACCTTTAATATGTGACCTGCCACACACCCTGTGACGTCACGGCCGCGCAGTCCACGGTGATGCTGTGTGTGTGTGTGTGTTGATGGCAGCTCACGGTGCTGACTGTGACAGGCTGACCGGGACAAACCTGTCCACTGTGCGGGTGACTTCATAGTCCACTAACCAGAGAGAGTTGTCGTTGGTGCGCGCCGCTGTCACGAGCCGAGACAGGTAAACTTCCCGCTTCGTTGAACCGACACAAACCGAGGCCTGCCTCTGTCACGTGACGCTGTCGCTCGTGAGGAGAACGTGCCACCGGAACGTCCCGTTCAAAGTCTGATGCTGCCCCGACGACGCCGAGCACCGCGACACACACACACACAGTACTGTGCAGCTGTATTCTGTGTATTACGGCGGGCGGCTCTCAACCCATGGACCGGCGTCACGCTGCAGTGTCACGCTCATGTGAACACACTGAAAGTAAAGCACGAGATTTTACCGTGAGCTCACTTAACAGTGTTCCCTCAGCGATAACAGCACACTCACGCAGACAGGCTCCGTCACTGACGCACCACAGCACCTCACTGAGCTTTCGCACCGACACAGCGGAACCACTCCCGAGTCCCGAGCGAGCGACTAAGGTTAGCAAGGAGATGTTAACAAGAGGCTGCGCTTTAAGGTTTACCCGGTGTCGCTGCTGGTGCGCCGCTGTCCGCCTCGCACCGTGGGCAGGCTGAGGAGCGCGCCAGCCTCGTCTCTGGTTCTCTGACGGCAGCTCTTCGTAGTCACGTCGACGCAAAACATACTGGTCGTTCAAAGGCGGCGTCGCAGCGGACATTTTTTAAACCAGTCCACTGACGGCAACTTTGAGGAATCAAAACATGCGGCTCAACTGATTGGTCCCAGTGTCCGCTCAGCTCTCGGAGGCGCGCTGCGCGTTCCCGCTCCACGAGCACGAGCCGCCCTGCACATGTCAACAGGCGCCGCCTACAGGCGGCGACGGTAACTACAGCAGTACCACTGTAAATGGATGCTTTGTTACACTTGGTGTATTTTTTTTATTAACTTTAGTTAAAAACATGTTCAGTACATACACATATGCTGTAAAAAGGTAATAAAATACAGTACAGTTTAATGTCCAGCACAGCGTGGGTCTTGTTATGGTTCAGTTTAGTGTGTCTTGGTTGTTGTGTTGTTTCTTTCTTTTTGTGCTCTCTCTGTTCCCCCTCTCATTTCTGCTTGTGTGTGTGGCAGGGAGTGTGGCTGGCTCCTCCTGTTGGCAGCAGAGGCCCACCTGTATTCACGCAGCCCATTTCCTCCACCTCTTAAGCCTGGCCTTCACTCCTGCTCGCTGTCAGGTCATTCCATGCTCTCGCTCGGCATGCCGTTCACCTGCGCTCCGCTCCAGAAGAAACCCTGCCTCATCAGCCTGCCCGTTTAACCAGCGACCAGTTGATTAATATGAGACATTAGTGAAGGCTGTAGTTCTTACATCCACTAACAAAAAGCAACAGAACGACCTTAAAAGAGCTGGATTAACCCAGCCTCTGGGCTGGAGCTTCAGGACCTCCCCGGGTCTGTATTGTGTTTATGAATACACATCACAATGAGCATTTATGAACTGTATTAACACAGGTTGTGTGATATATAATGGGCCCCATTTTTTGTTGTTGTTTGTCACTGAAGTGCAGCCACCTGTGAAGCTGAACAGTCCTTGAAATGACAGGGCTGATCTGAATGTTAGCTATCCACAGCGCCTGGAGCACACTGAACAACAAGGTACCAGCTGTTCAAACTAAACAAAACTGTCAACCCCGAAGGGAACCGGCAGGAAGGGAAGGGACATCCAACAAGAGAGACAGACCGAGCGCTGCAGAAACAGCTGTTTCTCCATGCCTACGTGGTCTTGATTATTGTGAGAGCTCCGAATAATAAATGTAAACAAATAATACTTTGTTTGTGATGACAAGTTTTCTTTAGTTTCAACAGCTGGTAACTTCTTGTCATCCAGTAATGAGCTCCAGGCAGTGTGGGTAGCTAACATTCAGATCAGAGCTGGCATTTAAAGACTATCCAACTTCACAGCTGCACTGCAGTGACATAAGACTTGATGAGAAAAAGGCTTTTGTTTAGAAAAAAAAATAATTGGAACAGATCTGTTCTGACCTTTCATACATACTGTACGTCCTTCTACAGAGGCTGTCATTTTTTTTTTTGTCACATTTGATACGCTTTTTTTTTTCTCGTTTGAGCTGCGACAAAGATAAATATCTGAGACACGAAGGTTTCAGAACTCCTTTAGTAGGCAGTGATATTTCCTGACATGACCTCCAGCTCCTCCTTTGATCGCACAGTTGGTGAAATGAAGGTGCTGTATGAAGGGACTGTTTCTTAAAAAGGAGTCCACAGAAACTTTGTGTATTTCTATCTTTTGTGCATTTACACGAAATTCTCTCAAAACCTCTCGTCATCTTTTCACAGAGCGCAACAAGGTTTCTCATGGATGTCACAATCCTGCTTTGACATGAGGTCCTGCATTAAGTACCTGATTAAACTGAGTTAAAGTAATGTAGTGTACAGTTTCTTCTTCTTCGTTTCAAACTAATACACTGTTTCATTGGGTGTTACTTTGGAAATTCACGACTAGTTACTTTCATTTGATAGTAATACTTTTGAGTCTCACTGTAATATTACACGACTTTTCTGTTACCTCACCAAAATAGCTGTATGAAAAATGTACGAAAGTATGACCAGACATTACAAATGAAGGAAAGGGTCAGGTTGTTTGACAATCAAAGAAGTTTGCTACATTTTATTATAAATCCAGTAGCGCTTGATATAATTCTCCAGGCCCCTCACGGACTGGAGCCTTTCCCAGCTGACTTTTGTGTACGTCCCGGACAAGTCACTAACTCATCACGGTGCAAACTGAGACCATTCGCACCCATGGACAATTTAGTCGCCCGTAAATCTGCATGTGTTTGGATTGTGGGAGGAAGCTGGAGTACCTGGAGAGAACCCCATGCAGACACGTGGAGAACATTCAAACTCCACCACAGAGGTTTGAACCAGGAACCTTCTTGCTGTGAGACAACAGTGCTAACCACTGCTCCACCGTGCCTTTAAAAAAAAACAGAACAATAATCACTTAATTTCATGTTTAACTCATAAAACACTCTTTATTCATTAGAACTCATCAACACTATCTTGGTCTTTTTTCTACTCTAATAAACACCTTCTGTGGTTTGGTCAAAATAATCCTTCATTCACGGTTAAATGTGAAAAAATATTGCGTCACCCATCAAAGCAAAAAGAGTCACAAGTTATACTATAAAAAGTCTTATTCAGTTTTACAGAATATAGAATATATTACTGTATAAATACCATAATGAAGTCTTCATATTTAAATTAGCACCTTTACCCAAGCCTAGGTTCCAGAGAATGAAGATGTTTTTATTAAAAGATGATGTGTGTGAATCATTTTCCACCATGAAGTGTGGAGATACACATTTGTCCCAAAGAGGTTAACAGCTCCACACATACCAGTTTACTTCATCACAAATTTATGAAGAGTGATTCTGCACCTGCCATTTTCTTAATAATAACTGCTTCATGAGGTGCATGCATCGTATATCAAGTAACTGCATGTGTTAGTGGGTACATTCAACAGTTCAAGTTATGAGTGTGAGTGCTGCCTTCTTGTCTTTTCTTTCTTGTTTTTCAATTTTTTAAGCGGTAGACAGATTGTGCACTCAGCCCATTAATCTTATCGTGTTTTTATTTGTACATCAAACTGTTTTTATCCAACAAAATGATATTTTAGTGTGTTGTTACTTTTGACATAATACTGCTTACTATTTGCCTGTTTGAATGTTTGAACTTGCTGCCTGTGGGTAGGGGGTGTCACACTAAAACCCCACCAACAAAAAACAACAAAATAATCTCAAAAGAACCAGATTAACCCACCAGGGGGCCCCATCTGGCCTGGATCCACTGCTCGATAAATTTAGTAATAATACATGGCATGTACTTAAATGTGACAGAATCATTTGTAATATCTGATCAATAGGTTATTAGTGTATTCTGAAATGGGATTAGAAATCTGACCTAAACACACAGTTTTTCTTATTGTTGTGTGATGCCAATTGTTCTCAACGTCCAAAAAAACACTTTTTCTAGCCCTGATGTTTGTGATTTGTTATTCTGACGGAGAGGCGTAGGATTACATGCCACTTGTAAGCAGCGTAATCCCAGCTAAGTCTGGGATTCGGTTTCACTCTGCTCTGTGGACACCAGCTGAGACTGGAGAGGACTGGGAATATGGAGATACGAAGAGCCTGTTTCAGTACGGGGTTTGTCTGATGAAGGATGTATCTGCTGGTCCTGGTTCAAATCCTGCAGTCCACCCCTGTTGGCAGTGCACTCCTGTCCAGATTTATGCACCTGTGCCGATGGGAGCAGTGGATCAGAGCTCAGGTTGAGTGAGGCTCACTTAATTCTCATCTCTGTTGTGTTTGCACAGCTCATTACAGATGATTATATTGAAGCTCTATAAGAACCAGCACAGTAAAGGCTAATGCAACAAATGACATTTGGGTAGCTAATATATTGGAAAGTTACAGACGTGTGTATATCAGTTTGCAGTATTCAGATTCGTTCCTAACATTCACATCAGCCAAGTTTAAAACATTATCTTTCTGACTATAATACAGGTGTTGACATGATGCTGTTAAATAGTTAACCTGAAGCCAAAGCAAAAGGACTGCAAATTTACATTCTGAAGACCGTTTTGACTAATGAACAGTGATGTAGTATTTGAGAATCTTGGTATTATACTTGGTCTTGTCTCAGTCTCGGATGAAGAGGACTCTGGATTTTATTTCAAGATTGGTCAAGACCACAATTCCTGAGATATCACCAGTGTTTCTATATTATTTACGTAATAACGTCTAGTTTGTCCCACCACAGTTTCATAATTACCTGATAAATAGATAGAAATACTATTACGCTTCAAAAAGTTCTTCTACGGTCTGTAGTTATGAAAGCGAACACTTGCGTGGCGCAGAAAACTAAAGAGGTTTAACCATAAGACCATGAGCACAAAGTTCTTCCAAGAAATCAAAAGTATTTTATGAAGCAGGTCAGGAAGAAAGAAATTAATATGACCCTAGTTTTTTAGACTTTTTTAATGCAAGGTATCAATAAAGTGATGAGTGTAAACATTAAAATAAGGTGGGAAAAATGGTAAAATAAGATAGAACTTACTGTAAATAAAAATATACCGCCTACCTTCTGTAGGAAACGCTTGTTGTTATACTCTCATTTGCTTCCAATAACCAGCTGCAGGCTGCTCTGGTTAAGCTGTGTCTCTAAGAGAGAGAGTTCTTCATTTTAATACTGTGATCAGTATTGGCTGAGTATTATGTAAGATGTGTTGTAAAAGTCAAGTTAAATTCCAGGCGTGTGTTTTAATATGGTCATGCAGGTCAGTGCAGTGCAGTGACTCTGGAATCTCAGCTGTTCCCATTAACGTCCCAGCTGACACGGTCAAACTGCGTCTAGAGAAGACCTTGATCTCCAGGGTGCCCCGGGCAGCCTTCTACAACCTGTCAGAGCTGCGGTTCTTGTGGATGACCTACAATTCCGTCACATCCATCCATCCCAGCAGTTTTGTCAACCTGAAGGCCTTGCGAGAGCTGCGTCTCGATGGAAACCTCCTGACATCATTTCCCTGGGACGCGCTCCGGGACTTGCCCCGCCTCCAAACTCTAGGTCTCCATAACAACCGTCTGTCCAGTCTCCCTCCCCACGCTTCGCTCTTCCTCGCCAACATCACCTACCTCGACCTGTCCAGCAACAGGTTGTGTCCAGATACCACAGAACCATCGGTAGTGGGTCAGGTATGTTTTTAGTAGAGTATTAAATTAAATTCATCCTCTCCTCTCCTCAGGCTAACTATATTACTGCTGAGCTGCTGGATCTTTGGTTTCCTCTTCCAGAACAACAGGGAGGATCAGTTCAAAGAAGAATTTTGGGGTACAGTACATTATGGAGCAATAGAGACACTTTATGTTTCTGAACATGATTTCCAGGAATATTACCAACGACCTAAAAGTCAGTCCCAGATTTACTCTTGTCTGACGGCTTATTTTATTAGTGTACATAGAGGCTCCTGAGCCAAGTTACATTGCCTATTTGCCCAACTCTGGTTCTGACATGACATCGGTTCTGCTCCCTGTAAGCGGTTCCCCGGACCCTGGGCCAAAGAACCCCTCTACACGGTGGCTCTGATCCATCTTGCTAAAGTGTCTGAAAGTCAAACGTTTAGATGTCTCACACCGGATAGTCAGACATCACTGTTACCAGGCACCTTTTCTGATTTATGAAAGCGTGTCTGTTAGGACAGCACTACTGAACAATAATATTTAAAGGCCGTGTAGAGTCAAAGTAAATATGTGTTTTGAGTTTGTCAGACTGCGGAAGAAAGTGTTATTAACCACCCAGCCAAAAATAACGATTTGGTTTGGGGCGGTGTGTGCCTTGCTGAAGCGGAAGCCCAGGGTTCGATTCCGACCTGTGGCTCTTTCCCACATGTCGTCCCCCATCTCTCTCCCAACATTCCTGTCACTCTTCAGCTTTCTCTATCAAAATAAAACTTGAAAAGGCCAAAAAAAATAAAATAATCTAAAAAAAAAAAGAAAAGATAAGTTGTGAAATTAGGTGTCAAAATCAGGTAAAATGGGCAGTGTTCTCAGCGACTGTGTCCGCTGAACCACTCCGGGCAAGTTGAATGAATCTGTCATAGTATCTCAGTGATGCCACTTTCCGGTTATTGCCTCCGTTGCACTTGTTTTTGATGAAGCAGGGGTGGGGGGGGTTTCAGTAAAGTCGTTATCTATTTTCCAACATATTTATTGTGTTTGAAAGAAAACACGGAATTGCCTTTACACAGACTTTAAATAAATTATTGTGTATAACTGGCAATCTGTCATTAAGGCCCCTTCACACATATCAAACATGAGAATCATCTAAACAAGTCCATTGTCCTGGATACCCAGGTCTCCATGACAACCCCTGGTTGTGTGACTGCCAGATCTCCATGGTGATGGTCCCTGTCCATGTCCCTTGGGACACCTGTTAGTTCTCATGGACCAGCTGCTGACATGCAGCAGATCTCTGGGTCAGTCGGGGATACTGCTGACCCATGCGGATTTGTCCCGCTGTATGAGGCCTTCAGTCCAGCCTGCAGCCACCAGAGTCATCTCTCCATTGGGCAGTGATGTAATTCTCCGCTGTGATGCCACCGGCTACCCTACACCAACCCTGACCTGGATAAAACCTCAGGCTACACTGGTAAGCAATTCAGGGTCACTCTCAGGTGATGAAGTGACATTGCTATCATCTGAGCATCAATCAAGGCATGATGTTATTTTTTTTTTCTCTGTGTAGGCTGTTGCCAACAAGACATCCTTGGGAGCGACCAGCTACCCAGGAGCTTGGAGAGTTGTAAGTGGTGCGCTCTTGTATTTCTTTTAGATAAGCACAAATCTAATGCTTGTGTCACAGCACTGGTGAAATGATGTGTTTCAGGTCTGGGGAATTAAATTAGGCTTATGTCTGTAAATACTAACTGGCACAGCATACCTGAATGCCTTGGATTTGAATCAATAAGAGAAGGACGCAGGCACTAGATTGATGAGCTTTTCTCTCTTTCTGACATCATTCCAGTTGTCGGCAGATTAAATATGGGACTAGGCCATTTATGCATTAAACATGAATCCATTCTCTTACTGAAGTAGACTGGAAGTGTTTTTGTGTGATTCAGTAGGAGACAGTGACCATCAAAATAGCACCTAACAGATACTGTATCATGACTCAAGTCAGTTTTCATTTGATCAGAAAACAGAATAAAGACCTAACGATTTGGTATTGTTGATTTGCTGAGCCTGGAGGTCCATGTACCCTTTCTATAGCTTTAGAATAAATGTCAGTAAAGCATGGAAATAAAGCAAAAGCATTTCTTCCGGATGGTTTGGGGTTAGGGTTAAGACTAGTGAAGTGTGAAGAGAGTTAAGATTGTGCATCGTTTTTATGTTCCAGTTATGCAGGAATCTCCTCGAGTGGGGGTTCGCTGGTCAATAATCAGCCTGAATGGGCTATCATACAAGGATGCCGGTGAATATCGTTGCCAGGCACGGAACATGGCAGGAACATCTGAAGCCCCAATCAAACTGAAAGTGGTAGGAGTCTCACAACTATCCCGTCTTCCAAAGAGGAAGCTCCAAAAGACACCCAAACCATCAACAAAACACAGGAAGTCAAACCAGACCACAACTACTATTGCCACCCCTTCAGTGAAGGAGAATCAGATACTTCAAAGCATCACACCACCTTCCATTAACAAGACCCAGACTGCCCCGAATCTTGAGTCCCACGTGTTCCCTGTACACAAAAGGCGCAAAATGAACTCAACAAATGCAAAGAAAAAGACCAAGACATCTATCAAGTTTGCATCTGAGTCCTGACAAAACTCTACAACTGCTCTGTTGTCAGAAACACTGATGTATGAGACACATTGGAGCAGGGTGACTTACTTTTTACTTCAACAGGGGTATGGGACCACAAATAAAACCTCATTGTTTGTGAATCTCTAGTTTTAGTGTTCCAAGATTTTTTTGAGCTACCCTGAAAAACCTGTTTGTAAAAAAAAAAAAGTGTGACATGTGACGTGGAGGAAATTGATTTTTCTGAAAGGATGTTTTGACACCTGGTGTTCAGGTTAGAGTTCTCTAATTACCATCCTGTGGGTTGGATGTGACCCACAGGATAATGTTTACACCTTATTGTTAAATGTGAGCCATGGCTTTATCACTGTAGTGTACTAACCAGAATTCCATTCCCTTCACAGAGAACTGCGTAAACCTTTTTAGGGAAGGAAGCAGGACTCAGGAAGGGTGACCAAACTAATGTTTAGTGCCAACCAGTGATGAGCCCAATCCTGAAACTGCCCATTATGGCAGGATGGGTCCTTGCATTGGGCCAATACCTTCACATTCCAGGGTCTGCTATGCAGTCTGTCATGGGCTGCTTGTGGATGTCGGAAACAAATTAACAATGTAGCATATTGGTTCAGTGAGCTGATTTTGATGCAGGAACAGTATTGACTGAAATAACAGGAGCCGTTTGGACACATCCACTAATCTGGAAAAAGATGGATAAGCTGAGGTGGTTCAGGCATCTGATCAGGAACTTCCTTTGGAGGTTTTTCGGACACGCCCAACTGGAAGGAGCTCAAACCAGGTGTTGTATGTTGCTGGGCTGAGGGATGTCTGAAATGCGCTGCTTAACCATCACAACTCGATCCTGGATAAGCTGCTGAGGTGTGTGATAAAGCAGTATTGGTATTTGACAGCAAGCGATGAGAACATGTTGGTTGAGCCAAGTTATTATTTGCTGCTTTAAATGCTGTATATTGGTCCTCAATAAGTCATTAATTACCTCCCCATCTATTCATTGATTCATTCATCATTGCATTTAGTCACATCTATATGTTAATCAGTTAATAATGGTTGTGTGTCTATAAATGTTCAATAAACATTTCATTGATAAAAGATTTGATCACAAGCTTTGTGAGTCTATACTACAGACTACTACTATGTCTTGTGTATGTACCAAGTAATGTGTTAATGCCATGTATTAATGTACATCATTTAATTTTCTCTCGGGTTGCAAAATAGAATTATGTATTCATTTCCTTACGATAAACTATTTAGCTAGAAGGAGATCTTTTACTTTTACTGGACACCAAAAGATTGCTTCCATGAATCAATCAATCAATCAATCAAATTTTATTTGTATAGCCCAAAGTCACAAAACACATTTTGCCTCAGAGGGCTTTACAGTCTGTACAGGGAGTGACACCCTCTGTCTTTAGACCCTCGGTTCCAGTGAGGAAAAACTTGCCCACAAAAAAACCAAATGTGGAAGAAACCTCAGGAAGAGAGACAGAGGAGGGATCCCTCTCCCAGGACGGACAGACGTGCAATGGATGTCACATGTACAGAACAATCAACACAAACATGTTGTACAATTACAATGACTTACAATAAATGGTAGAATGAGCAGGGTAGCAGGTTCTCATGGGTTGTGGCCGCCGCTGTGGTCTGCTGCTGACGTCCCTTTACTGTAAACCCCCTCTCTCTCTCTCTCTCTCTCTCTCTCTCTCATACCTATCGAGAAGACTGCTCTCTTGGGCCAGGCCTGGCATCAGCATTCATTCTCTCACTATGTTTGGAAAATTGAAATCACATAGTTCACAAAGACGCATGTTTTCGAATCTGAACCACCACACATTAAGGTCTTTGCTCCAGGAAAACAGCCTCAGTAGAATGGCAGGTAGTTGTATCTTAGAAGAACTGACCAGAAGCCTTCAGGTAACGTGAATGTAACCCCCTGCACCTTACTTTATAGGTTTTAAATAGAACCCAGGCTCAACCCCAAAGATCACACAACAACAAACATTGTTGTGAGGAAAAAAAGTAAGAATGTATTAAATCAAGACTTCACATTCTACGACCTTAACCTTAAGCGTATGAAAATAAATGACAAAAATACGGAAAATATGACCAGTTATTACCTGTCAGTGATATGTGCGATAAGCAATGAGCCGGTAACAGCAAATTTACCAATAACCAAAAAACGGGTCAGATCTCACAAAATGTTCAGGTTCAAAGTTCAAATGAATGGAACAAAGATGACAAAGGAAAAAAATAAATAAAACAAAGAAAGGGAAATAAAATGAGTGCACTCAGAGGTCCTACCACTCTCTTTAACAACAAATGTCCGACAGGATCGTCCGAGGTGGTGGTTACGGAGCGGTTGGAAGGAAGATGAAGATGTTTCCCCCCGGGTGAAGGTGGGATGTTTTCCGAGAGGAGAGATGTGGATGAGACAGCAGATGAGATCCAGACGAAGCTCTACAAAAAACCAGCCTACACAATATGCAGGACAGTTGCTATTCACAAGTCCATTATAAACTGTATAAACAACTGTAGACACAATAATGCAACTTACAGTATACCTCAAGGTGCATAAACTCACATAACCTCCAAGTGGAACATACTTCCAATTTATACCACAGTATGCAGAACAATTTGGATATAAATTTTACAGCCGAATCCACAATACGATACGATAATTACCCTTTTTTTTCAAGAAACTCAAAACACACAAGGCTCCATAAATAACTCAAAATACATTTCAGCAGCATGGCGACACGCCTCAACACCACGTGCGGCTACTAGCTGCCCGCAAGCTAACTGGTGATTAACAGAAATACATACGACACATTACCGAGCTGGTAACTGAGCAGGACACACAATATTATCATCACACATAAACCATATCTCCATTAAGATTATCCCGACTGGTTTTGATAGAAGTTCAGGGTTTTTATCTGCGTGCATGTTTTGCTAATTTAGTTAGCATGCTAATTCGACAGGTACGGAGCCGCTTAACTCACCGGGACATCAAATGTCCTAAATATCTGTAATAAGGTCGTAGCTCCTCCGTCAACTCTCGTCGCTCAAAAAACCCCCCCCACAAAAATCAATTATCCACTCTTAGTTATCAAGTTCAACTTTTTCTTTATGCTAATAGTTCAACTCCTAATTTCACCGGGACTGACGCTGTTGTCGAAGCGGAAAAACAAAGATCGTCTACTAGAGGAGGGATCGCCGCTCTGAGCACTTTTCCAGCACTGGTGTAGAACATAACAAAACCTATCAATCTGATTTAAAGGGACAGTAGTTAAACTACATGAACTTTGTATTTTACTGACAGTACATGAGCCAGAAAGTGCAAATCTGTTTTTACCATGTTCTCTGTGTGTGTCTGAACTCAGACTGAGAAGGAGGAGGAGGTGGAGGTAGCCTGTTATGTCAAAGACAATTTCCACTCTTAGTTAATGGCTGTAGTGTGACCAGTAGGTGGCACCAGTAGACACAACATGTTAACCCACTGTGACACTACTGCCAGTCTTATAACAAATTCACTGCACATACTATATTTGTTCTTGGAAGAAAAAAAAAAGGCTTTCATTGAGCAAAGTCAAAGTGACACTGAGTGCAGAAAAACAATCATAAATTTATATTTTTTTAAAATCAAAAACAGTCATTTTGTCCCACAGCCTCAAGCCTTCCCCTCCCAGCCTCCAGACACACCACATCTGAGAGTTTTACAAAAGTACAAAAATAATAACAGGAAGCATGTTTCAAAACCCGATGATGCAGTTATTTAGGGGAAAACAAAGTTGTTAGAGATACACAAATCTCTACAACCTGTTTGGCACAGCCTCTGACTGCAAATGTGATAACCATCATCAGAGGGACGGTAACTTCCATTTAATGCAGCTCTTCCTCTCGCCAATAACAATGCAAATGCTATTACATCATTTCATTTAATGCTCAGCGGTTGTGGTTGAACATTTACTGGAATCTCAAAGCCTCAAGCTTTATCCTGTGGCTTTGGAGATGTTCAGAAATAAAGTACTTGTCCGGTTCACAGAAAGATCCCATGTGAACATGTGAGTCAGGCTTGTTGTAGCACCATGACATCTATCCCACATCTCTGCACTAGGATGTGTTGGTGTGCTGCCTCAGCTTAATGGAACTATCAGGTCCACTAGTCAGAAGATAAACACTAAGATTCCTCTGGGATGGATTCCTCAGTTTCCACCTCCCAGTCTGCTATGAATCTGAATCTGTAGAGGACCCTATAATGTCGAAAATGCAAGCCTCATCCGTCATGACTAATGTACAAGAAATCATCTGGAAACCACACACAAGTCTCTAAATCAGAGGAAATAACTCTGTGTGTGTGTGTGTGGTGTGTGTGTGTGTGTGTGTGTAGGTCTCTAAATCAGAGACAATGATTTGTTAAGGTGCATATCAGATGGTTGATTTAAGAGTACATGTGGTTTGGGATCACATCAGAGTTGATTGGTGAATCACTGGTGTATAGTGTTTTTTTCGCTGAAAGTGCTAGCAGGGTGAGTGAGAAAAAAAAAACTCTACATGGACACAAGCCTGAAGGCTACTGTTTCAACATGAAAGAATACAGCAATTAATCGAACTCACATAAGCACGTAGCACTGGCAAGTCACTTTTTAAATGTATGAAGATTCTCATATCCGATATCTGTCAGATATGAGACCCAGCAGGCAGGATTGTACAGAAACAGCTGCTCTCTCTCTCTCTCTCTCTCCCTTCACTACAAAGATAATGTGAAGGAGGCCACAAAAAAAACTAGTAAAGACACATCTTCACTGTCCGTGAGCACACTATAACCTATGTCCAAGATATGTTTGAGCCTGACTTTGGATGCATGCTGGGAAATGTCGGATTATAGCACTGAGAAAGAAAGCTGAAAATATCTGAATTAAGTTTGCAAATATTGCACAGTTTTATAGGTCCTTAAGATTGGTAATGACTAAATCTTGCCCAAAAAAAAGAGGAAGCAGAGTGCAGTCTAGCTGGGACAAAGAAGTAGAGAGGTAGTTCTCCATATTGAACTCCAGTGTGTAGGCTTTATCCACATGTGGCGGTGTGGATGATGCCCATCACAGGCCCTGTGTTATGGTGTCTACGGTGTAAAACATCACATGAGAAGCCCTCTCCAGAGTCAGTGTTTAGTTTGTCTGTTGCCGTTTCAAGATGGTGGACTCTGTAAACACGGACCAGCAGTGATTCTTGTTTACAGGATACACTGAAAACATATGAATATTACATATTTGCCTTACTCTGCAAAGAGCGGTCCTTGAATCCAACACACTGGACCTTTAAAAAAGGATTGGCACAAAATCAAGTAGAGGGAGGAGAGAGGAAAGACGGGATTCATTCATATATTTCAACTGAACACTCATCTGCAGGACCTGTCCTACACTCATTAACACTTGCACAATAATAAAATATGTTGGGAGGTTATATTCAAGAAGACTTACCCATGGTTTATAAATGAATGGTGGATTGTCGTTGACTTAATATAAGAGAAGACCAAATCCATTCACCAATGTTTGAACAAGGTTCCAAGACACCTGAAGGCAATCAGCTGCATTCACTCCTAACCCGAGGCAGACAATCTGTGGGAATTCTGTCACTTTAGACTTGGAGATTGCATGGTGGGAGGTCACAGCCCAGTGAAGTTAGCAGAAGAAGCGAAAGCCAGAGCCGTCACTCAGGACGCCACCACCCCTCCTGCACCTAGACTGACAGGGAACCTCAAGAACGTCCTTCACTTAGTGCACGAACTGGAACAGATAGCTCAGGGCCACTTTAATAAGACACCCAGAGGACACAGTCATCTCTGAAAAGACAGCCATGCCTTAATAAGTCACTGTGGAAAACGTAGCAATTTCCAGGGAAATCTTTGCTGGACATCTTTAACAGCTCCTTCACGGCACATTCCGGTATACTCACCTTTTTAAAAACACTTTGGAGAAGTTGCTTTCTTTCTTTGAGAGCAAAATGAGAACATCAACTTTAATCTGTGTGGTGAGTAGAGAGCTGGAGTCAGGGCACGGTTACCCTAGCTTAGCATAAAAACTACCCTTTGTGCAAACTACCGGTTTTGCGTCGTCTCAACCTAAAACAAAGCCCCTGATAACACCTCCGAAGCTCACTAATTAACACACTGCATCTATGTACAGCTACAATTTGTGCAAACTGCTAGCTTGGTGCTGTCAAAAGTAAAGAAAATATCGACCTAATAACACCTCCAAAAACTCGCTGTATATATGTACAACAACAATTTGTGGTTTTGCGGTGATTTGTGAGCCTGAAATCATTTTCTGTCAGCACTTCTGTGGCTCGGACTGCTGCTATGTAACTCCTCCTAAAACCACAAATTGTCATTTCTGTTTGTGTCCACGTTAAAGCTGCACTAATTCATATTTTACAGCAACTGTGAATGGAGTTAAATCTCGTTTTGTGAAAGGTGAGACTCGAGTGACACACCCACAAAGAATTATCACCAACTCTGCAGTTCTCATCAGGTGTATGGAGCTAGCCTCATTCAGCTTGTAATTTGCGATTTATGGTTATCATGTGACAGCCTGCAGCCTGGTTCAGTTTCAGTATAGTTCAGTACAGTGCACCTTCTGTACACAACCTGCTCAGCCCCAACAGCAGGCAGACGAGACTAGGCCAGATAACCAAACCGCATCTAAAGGAGAGATTATATAAGATATAGTTCTGGTCCTTGATTAAAATTGGCTGAGCTCACAGCTGTGACTGCCTTACCTCAGTATTACTGTACTAAACTTACTGCTGCAAGGTGTCAGAACTGTACTCTGTGTTTGCTAAATGTGTAAATAGTTAGCTTTTTTGCTAACATGCTAATCATATGAGCTTTATAAGATGAATTTGTATCCCTTTTATTTATATGGAGTATCGAGCTTCTATCTGCTGAGAAGTAGTGTGAATTGATGTGAAAAAAATGACATAAAATCACAACCATGTCCAAAGCGGTAAGCAGTCCTTGTTGAGGGCTGTTGTCTTTCTGAACTCAGGCAGTTTCTACCAACATGATGAGAAGAGACATTTTTATTCCCACTGTTAAAATATACTGACATAATATAACTGATGTTTAGGTCCCAAGATGAACTACCACCCTGAAAATGCTCCCCTTCAGCCTGCCATCAGCAGGTGTGATTGCAACAGCATCACGATTTAAGACCTTCCATGTCTTATCTCTCATGCAAGATGCTTAGTCGAGATTGAGGATTAGGAGTGACAAAACCTATGTGTCTTATCTCTACAATAAAGATACAATAAGGAAGAAGCTCTGGTTCCATAAGCTGGAGCCTGTATAATCATTGTTTGGGTATTTGATAAGGATTCCTCCTGGAAGCCTCACCGTGAAGGTTGTCCAGATACAACCCGCAGATGAGAGACCCTGGGGTTTACCCAGAACATGCTGTGGGATTATATATCTTATTTCATTCAGGAGTCTCTTAAGATCCCAGAGAAGGAGGTGGTAGACGCAACTACCTTCGCTTAGCCTGCTGGCCCTGGGTAAATGTTGGAAGATGGATGGATGGATAGAAAAATGGACATACCATCACCTAAAAAGGTATCGCTGCTGTTGATGATAGCAGGATTACGTGTCCACTGGGGGATTTGCTCTGGGCTTGTTCAAAGATTGCCAAAGTGTTGATTATGTATGATCATTCAGAAACCAGGTAATGAAGCAGTGGAAGCAGCACTGCAGGTGTCAACAAGTTCATGAACAATCCACTTTTGTATAAGTCATATTATAGTCACAATTAATGTGAGATAAGCAAATGAATCAGTTACCCTTTGCTAATATGTTTCCTGGACAGAGGTACCATAAACTGGTCATAAATTAGTGACGTAGCGGCCACCTTACATATGAATCACTTCATAAAATAAGCACTAGATTTTACTCCTGTTGGCAGATCTTTCAGTTTGCTTTGTCCATTTATAGCGTGGCTGTGAAAAAATGAAGCTGCTTTGCATCCAGTGCCTGTCAGCACCATCCCTCCCGATGCTCTTTGTCTCTGTGTTTCATGTAATGTTTAGTAGAGGTCAAGGATTATGAACTACAACATTTATGAGGATCTTATCTCTGTAAAACTTACAAAGACAATAAAGGTACAATATGAGGAAAAAGCTCAGGGTCAGGTTGGTTGCTGTGTGGTACAATTACCACCCCGGATTCGCTGAACCAGTGGACTTTAGCGAGAGAGAGAGAAACATACAGGGAATGAGACACGACACTGATTCCAAGTTCACCTTTGCAAAGGGAGAACGCAGCATTTACAGACTTCGCCGCCTGTCTCTGCCGTCCACTGCTGAGTTCTGCCGTTTACAAGTTTAGGCAAAAACACACACTCAGTTATGTTTCATAGCAGGCCTTTAAGCATGAATCAGATGATTGCTACATGTGTATTATTTTAAATATCACACATCTCATTGGTATAGTCATTGTCTAGTAAAACGTGTATAAAAGTATAATCATAACATAATCGACATGCATAATCCACATTGCATAAACTTGTTCTGCTGAAACTTCCTTTGAGCTTAGCTTCTGGTGAAACAAGATTAAATGAAAGCATCACTGCAAGTTGCCCCAATGGTTCAAAACCGAAAACACAAGTTTGATAATAAATCAGCTCTATTTAAAGCCTTAACCTAAAATATGATCTATGGGACTCAAAGTCATTGCTGTCATGTTATCTGGTGTTGGCGGCATGAATGCTCATGAGCCTCCACTACAGAAACTAGCAGAGGACAGCTATCGAATTAACACCAGATCAGTGTGAATGAGGGAAAAGGCTATACATTTCCTCAAATGTATTTAAAGACACAAAACAAACAGAAATGCCATAACCATCATATTCTGTGGATAGTGTTCTTTGTTGACTGCACTGTGAAAAAAAAAATGTACAAAAAGTAAAATTTACTGAATTTTTTGTCAAGGTTTTCACTTTCACCCATAGACACATATTCACATTCACAGCACTGACGTTTCCATATCTTCCTCAAGAACACTTCAACAGAACTGGGAGAGCCAGGAATCAACTCACTCTACCACCTGAGCCATCTCCCGCAATGCACTGAGATATGAAGTTGATTCATTATTTATATGACTCATATTTGCTTGTTAATTTATCAGATAATGTCCATAATTTTCACATACACAAATGAAAAAGCCCCTTCAGTTAAATGACCTCATTGTGTTGATCTGAAATGGTTAAATGGCTCTTGACTAAAGAATGAACTCCAACTGTTTATCTCAACGTTCACAGCTCCTAATATTATTTCCTATATTTCCCAATACGGAAAGCCATCTCCTTTTGAAAGATTTCCTGGAAATTCAGTTCAAGTTTTTTTTCTGCGTTTGGACGGAAACTTGGGAAATGTGTGTTTTCGATCTGAGCACCTGCTAACCCTGAAGTGTTCCTGTTAGTCATGCAGCTACTATTTCAATTTTTCATTTGTCATTTCTCATCTCGGGGATGAAGTGTATTTCCAGTCTGTATACCTCTTTGTGTGACAATGTCCTCAATGTTACTGGACATGAAAGTACACGACTCCTTTTAGTCCTTATCTTCATTTTGTTTCTGTCTGTTTTGCTGGACGGCTACATTACAGCCACTGCTACGGAGAACAAGCCAGTCAGAGGTGAAGCTGCCACAGTGTGTTAGCGAGCACCATTAACAGAAGTTTTAAGATTGGATATTTCTCTTTCAAATGCAGCCTGGGAACTGGAATTGATTGCAGTTATATTCTGCACACTGGCTTATACAGGACTTTTTGACTTTTTATCAAAGAATGCAGACATTTTCGAACACGGCTGACGATCAGGAAAGTTTCAGGTCCACCAGCCTTAAAGTGCACCAACTATCTCTTCTACTATCATTCAACAGGAGCGCAGGAGCCTGAAATAAATCCCCATTTTCTGCAGCTCCACTGTCTAAAATGTTACAAATGTGAATGGTTCATCCTCTGGCACATATCAAGTACACAGTAAATGCTTTGTGTATTTTGTGCAAATGTGACGGTGTGGGCTACACGAAGGCCAAAGGGTCAAGTCATTCAGGATTACTCTCAGGGGATCATGAATAACCTCCAGAAATGTGGACCACCTGCACATCATTGTCTTCAGCTGCTACTGAAATGAGAAGAAAACAAAGAACAATTTTGAGTTAATCCTGCTACGGTGGCACAATGCAGACATTGTATTTCTGTTCCTAAGTCACTCTGTTGCAATCATGATTATGCAATAGTAAGTGCAGACCTTGTCCAAACAATAGAGCCTTGCCCCCCTCCCCCCATGGATCCACTGTCAGCAGGACAGATTACACTCCAACCAACTCACTTTGAAATTTAAATCTGATAGAAATTCCAGCACACACACACACACACACACACACACACACACACACCACACACAACACACACACACAACACACACACACACACCACACACACACACACACACACACACAAGAGAGTGGTTCACTTCCTTTAAGTTTGTAGGCATTTACACAGAGAGCAACATCATGTAGCATTTCTGAGCACAACAGCACAACACAACATACAAGTTGAACTTTGCTGCCGATTTACAGGCAGATTGTCGATGTTTAACAGGAGGAGGCGTGTTAGCAGCGCTCAGGACACAATAAATCTCTCAATCGGTTTGTGTGAGATTCTGTCTGCTGTCTGACAGATTTCCTCTTCTCACTTCTCCTCCTCTTTCTTCTCTCCACCCCTCAGCACCACAGAGGCAAGCCTTGGATCAGCTCACACAGCTAATCCAAATACTGTAGCCTGCAGCTCTGACTTCAGGGTCAGCTTCAGAGCAGAAAGCTGTGTTTCAGTCCAGTGGAGTTTTGCAGGTTTGGAAGTCATGGTTGACAGCATGGACATGGACAGAGAACAGAGGCGTTACTGCATCCGCACTAAGCATGTAGTCATCATCTGTGTGACGGTGTTGGTGTGCTCTTTGGCACTCGGGGTCGCGCCTTGGGGTGGGTCTCTCCAGTTCAGACACCACAACCTCCACCACTCCCAAACCCCCCACCACCCCCCACAGAAGAGCCCCCTCCGCCTGGCAGGGGGCCCTGCTTGCCTTCCACTGACTCCAGCGGGGAGTGGAAACAATTTCCGTCTGCCTAACTACGTGAACCCGACCCATTATGACCTGCACCTGGAGCCCGACCTGGACAAGGACACCTACAGTGGCACTGTGGACATCCATTTGAAAGTCAACAAACCCACCCGCTACCTGTGGCTCCACATCAGGGAGACGTTTGTGAGCGCCATGCCCAGGCTGAAGATGCTGAACAGTCAGAAGGAGGTTTCAGTGAAAAGCTGCTTTGAGTACAAACCTCAGCAATATGTGGTTGTGGAGGCCACAGAGGAGCTGCCCGTCACCGGCCCAGAAGAGATTGTATGTCCTCAGCTTGGACTTCCAGGGCTGGCTAATGGCTCTGTGGTGGGATTCTACAGGGTGATCTACACGAGAATGGAGTCACCAAGTAAGTTCTTTGGTTTGAATTCTGTCATAGGAAATATAAACAAACAACAGGTAACAAAGCAGCATGTGGACAGAATTCAGGTTTAGACTTTTAAGAAATGCTGGAAACACTTTGACTTGATTCAGCAATTAATCAAAGATATAAACATCCATTGACTGATGGTATTGGCCTGCGATGCAAGGTGCCAACTCCTCATCATTCACACATCGATGCCTTTGGAAGCAATTTGGGGTTCAGTATCTTGCTCAAGGGCACGTTGACATGGAGACTGGAGGATGCGAACGATCGATCATCTGATTAGTTGACCACTCTTTCGATGCCCTGAGCCACAGCCTTCCCCCAGATATGGTTGGAAGATCGGGACAAAGCTCCTAAGTGGACAATAAATCCAGACATGAGAAATTTTTTCATCAAAGTCTTTAAGTCAAGACTAAAAAAAAGATTAAAAAAGAGGGATGGGACTATTTTAAGCCTGAATTTCCCTTACATTGTTCTTGAAGTATTTCTAAGTTAAATAAGAATAAATGCACATAGTGCACACGAAGCTCTGTAATGCCTCATGTAGTTTAATTATCATTTTACCAACAATGAATATCTGGATCTCTTTGGCATCCCAATGCATATGATACATTTGGGAAATTTGCATCTTTTACTAGCAGATACAATTAAGTTTATTCGGATTCAGTCTATGGACGATTGTAAATCTTTAATCTTAGAGTTTTAAATCAGGAGAGGAACAACCCTGGTTCCTCCGCTCACTATATCACTATATTTTGAGGTTCTTAATCTTTCACAATGGCAATGGATGACCTATTGTTGGGGTCTTTCAACCATCCGCAATCAGTGATAGGCGATACAGTCTTTGTAATATTTACCTCTTACAGTATGTATTAATAGTTTGGCAGCAGTATTGTAAACTAGCTGCAGACCGAGAGAGTAAATGGAGGTACAGTAATTAATCTGTGCTAGAACTTCACTAACATCATGGACAGTGTTGAGTCAGATGTTCCACAGAATGTACTGTTCTAAATTCATTGTATATTGATCAGGTTTCACTTAATGGTGATGTCCATCAATGAATAGGAAACACCAGCATGGCAGCACATTCAGGTTTTTGAGAGTATGTATACTTTTTGTCCATTTTTTTCCCTTTCTCCTTCTGTCTTTTCTTTATTTCTTTGGCCTCTCTCCTCAGTTTCATTTGATTGAAGTAAGGATATGAATCATGGAGATAGCGACAGATGAACTATGGATCAAATCATAACAGCTGATGAGCATGTTATGATTTGATCCATTTCTTTGAGCAAACTCAATCTACTCCATTTTACAGTGGAAGGAAAAGCCTTTGAGTTAGGATTGTTTGTCAGGCTAAAGAAGAGCCCTTTGCTTCTCCTGGTGGATTTCGTTTATGGGAGGAAATATGGAATTATATTTTAGTTTAAGTGATACTCTGTACAGAATCTTTGACAAACACTCTGCAGCTGTAGATAGCTTAAAAAAGTTTGAAGTTGGTGCAGCTGGACTCAGCTTGGATACATGTCAGTTGCAAGAGATTCCAGTGGGGACAGATGTTTATACTGCAGAAAAAAAAATGAACAAAACATCCATAGAAAATTTCAAACCACTCCAGAGAGATAAATCCTGTACATTCCAAACTGTTTTCTTTTTTAGTTTTTGCTATCGACTAAATACACAACCTCAAATACCTGACACAGAGATGAAAATAGAAAATAGGCTGACAAGTTACTCTCTATGGATATTTTGGTATCTTTTTGCCACCATGAAAATTTAATGCATAAATACGTGCCACATTTCAAGTGTTTGGAGGTTAAATTTTAGACAGTAAAAGAGGATCACTTTAAAGTTTGGGTTTTGGTAAGGGTTCTTACTCTAACAATAAACAGAATCAATTGGGTCCACAGTGTTTGGTACTTAACGACAAAAGGATGTAGATAAGTTCCTCAGGGAACAGAACTGTCCAGGGGAAGAAACAGATGCACACTATTTTACTTGCAGAGTATCTAAACAAGTGTTGGGGTTAAAAACTATTGGAGGAAGATGTAAGGCACCAGGTCTCAAACAATCTCTCCTTCATTTAATCACCAGAAAGATTGCTGCGACTGATCATGAACCAACAGATGCTCGCAAGTCATTTCCTTGCTTTGATGAACCCAACAAGAAGGCTACCTACAAAGTCTCCATCACGCATGATGCAAACTACAGAGCTCTGTCCAACATGCCACAAGAGGTACGACTAAAGTCAAAATTGTCCTGTGGTGTGAATGGGAGCGTGAATGGTTGCTTTTTCCTCAATGTGTCAACCATGTGATCAATTTGTGATAAGGGTGTATACCTTTCTCACCTAGTCTCAGCTGAGACACGCTCCAGGACACCCACAACCCTGAAGGAAAAGTGGTTATGGAAAATGGTTGGATGGAGGGATGAAACCATGTGATTCATTCTACTAAACTCAACATCAATCCCCCAGATTCACAGCTCCACTAATGACAACTGATAATTAATGCTATGACTTCCTTGTATGCACATTGTTACGTTACTTTATCAATGAAACTGTTTACAGTCCTGTTGTTGTACAGACTACTCGTTGTAGGTGGAGAATCATTTCTAAAACTTTCCCATGGTTGAGAGAAACAGAACAAAGAGAAGCCAGGCTTGGAGGGAACACTCTGAATACTAACAGCAGAGAAATCAATCTAGTACCTCTGTTTGGGGGCCAGGGGATCCACCCAGCTCCATAGTCTGAGTGACATCCACATTAACCCATTAGCCCTTTTCTCTGCCTCTCCAGAACCAGGAAAATCTGACTGACAATAAAAAGAAGACCACTTTTTTCAAGTCCATTCCTATGAGTACATACTTGGTATGTTTTGCTGTGCACCAGTTTGACTATCTGGAAAAAACTTCTGCCTCTGGAATTCCTGTGAGTTTACCATTATGTGCCTTCACTTATATAAAAGTACTGATTTGAAGATTTGAACTTACAGTAATTACAATATCAGATTTTTACTGTAGACGAATACCAATACATGCACTCTTGTGGGCTTTTGTCTTCCTCTGCCTTCACAGTTGAGAATCTACGCCCAGCCAAGTCAGTTACATACTGCTGAATACGCAGCTAACACAACCAAGATAATCTTTGACTACTTTGAGGAATATTTCAACATGACATACTCCATTTCAAAACTCGGTATGCTTTCATATGCATGTATGCAATGCAGCAATATTACCAGTGGTCGAGGTTATATGATTAACGGCTACTTCTTGTATTCCCTGTGTTGTTTTGATCAAGATAAGATAGCCATCCCTGACTTTGGTACTGGTGCCATGGAGAACTGGGGCCTCATCACCTACCGTGAGACCAACCTGTTGTATGATGAGAAGCAGTCATCCTCCTACAACAAGCAGCGAGTGGCCAGTGTTATCGCCCATGAACTGGTTCACCAGGTACCAGGCACTTACCCATTACCCAAGCAGGACATGTTTTTTTCACTTTGTCGTATTGAATATATCTGGAACTTTATCCAATTCATCCTACTTTACACTTTACTATATTTCATGACCAAATATTGTCACTCCATTACAGTAAGGGGGTCCATTCATCAGAGGCACCAAAGGGAATTTTTTCCACCAGCACATTTCTCAAGAGGGAATCTTAAGACAAACACTGTTAAACAATGTTTAAACCAGATGAGTGATTCCAGATGTCCCCCATGGTGGTGACAAAATAATGAAAATACAATAGGTGTTTAGTTAGATTGAGATGTGGTGACTAGAAAGGAGACAGCATCTGCTTCACATCATGCTTGTACTGCATGTCGTGTATGCGGGCATTGTCATCTAGTAAGACATCCCATCCCCTCCCCTCCCATCAGGATAGAAATGTTTCATCAAAGCATAAAAGTGATCGCAGAGAGCAACTTAGTATTAATCTGTAGAGCTCCCAGATCCCCTCTCTGTAGGGGCCAAGCATTCAGGTGCTACAACAAACATGCACACCCCTACTTGTCAAGAATATGGTGAAGGATGACTCATCTGACTTTGTGATCGCCACAACAGGAGCCAGACCACTCTATAGGCCAGTGCCATTGGCTTTTATACCACTGAACCTTTAAATGTGTGTTCATTTTTGCAATAAGGGCTTTATGCACTGCAGCCTGACTAGTGGGGGCATCTGTGACTCAGATGATTGAGTGAGTTACCAAGTAGGGGCGGTCATTTTCATATTACAGTGATACATGTCCACTCCATATGAAGTGGACTGAAGCAAGATACTGAATCCCACATTACCCCTGATATTGCCCCTGATGGCTGTACTACTGATCGCTCATGGATAGAAAGAAATGTCAGCACAAAGAGGTGCCAGTTCAGGATTGTAAATCTTTAAAATCCTTTTGTGCTATTGTCTTTTTATGATACGTAATCTGGAGGCCTTTCTTTCCAAGATAGAAACTGTTTTACTATGATGGGAGATAAGAGGCCTTGAAGCAAAAAGGATCCAATAAAGTTTTATGAACTGTTCAAAGTTACAGCCATGGAAAAAGGGATGTTAAGTGTTTGATTCGGAATATGATGATGTACAAATAGTGCTCAGAAGTTTTTATGAGGCCATCTTCTTACCTCTGAGTAAACCTTTACATACTCTAATACTCTATAGACTGTTAGGCAGGATTGCTGAAATGGGCAACTGTCCCTCAGTGGCCCTGTTAGCTCAAGTTTATCCTGGTTTGTGATCCAATTGATTAATTTCAATTTAGTCTAATTAAATCAATTTATTCATCACTTCAGATATTATTACAAAGATTTCTTAAAATGTTCCTGGATGTACTCCATCTGTTCATCTCCACAGTACTGATTCATCAGTCCAGCAGAGTCATGTCATGTCTAATCTCTATAAACAGATATGGAGGTAGAATCTGTAAGCAAGTGACCAAGAACTTGGCACTGGAAGCATTTTGATTCTTTATAGTCTGCACATTTCATGGAAGATTCACATTTGTTTTTGCTTTCTTTATTTCTATCCACCTGGAATCACTTTGTAAAAACTATTTTAAAAAATGATGCTTAACATATATTTTATACAATTTCTATTTATGATGATTCCCCTTTACACCATACGTCACTGAACTTACAACTGTAAATATCTTTAGAAACACGATGGAAGCAGATTACAAAGATGCAAAGATTTTTAGTTTTATGAATCCCAAAGCATTTATGCCCCATAGCTTATTTTTAATTTAAAGGTCCCCTGGCAGGTTAATTAGCCCCAACAAATTTAATCTAATTTCTTTTGTTTGGATCCTCAATACTGTGATTGGTGTTTTTCAGTGGTTTGGTAACATTGTGACTATGGACTGGTGGGATGACCTCTGGCTTAATGAGGGTTTTGCCAGTTTCTTTGAGTACATTGGTGTGGAGAAAGCTGAACCATCTTGGGACATGGTGAGTTCTTCATAACAAAGATGTGCCAAACTAGAAGTTTCATTAACGAGACGTTTTGAGGACTTCAGCACCCTAAGACTTGCCTTGTACCCTCCCGTGTGTTTACAGCGAGACATCATGATTATCAGTGATGTGCTTCCTGTCATGGTGGACGACGCCCTCCTTTCTTCTCACCCAATCATTGTGGATGTGTCAACCCCAGCACAGATCACTTCTGTGTTCGACACCATCTCATACAGCAAGGTACAACTAGAAAAAGTAGCACTGGGAAGGCTTGATTCAAGGTTTCTTCTAACTGTAATAAAAATTATCCAACTTTTACCCAGGGAGCATCCATTCTGAGAATGCTAGAGGACTGGATGACTAAAGACATGTTCAGAGATGGCTGTCGAGTAAGTCAGCAGTATCATGACAGATATTTGATGGTGGATGTAGCTCTTTTGATTAATGATATTTAATTAGTGTTTTTTCTTCTTCTTTCTTCTTTCACCAGCAATATTTGAAAGACTACTACTTCAGGAACGCCAAGACCGCCAACTTCTGGGAGTCTCTTGCCAGTGTATATTTCAACTTTATTGGTTTATCAGCTTTATCCATTTAATTTCTGTATGAGGGCAGATTCACACCCAATTATCAAAGGAAAGGTTCAATATTTGGGGAAAAGAATGCTTATTTACTTTCTTTCTTCTGTGAAGAAGTACTTGTATCTTTGACATTAGTTACAGACGTGGTTAAAATGCTGTGTGTGTCATAAACAATGACACCTACTAAAGAGGTTACCATAGATGCTGCTACTATCAGTTGTATCACAACTGGAGTAAATTTCTTTACTGAGAAAAGAGCAAAGAATGACACTGATGGATTTTTGAAAAAGAAGTTTCACTCCCTTTCAGTAGGGGTTTGACTACTTCGTGTGGTTCTTTGATCTCAGTGATTAAAGTTATTTTCTGATAGCTGGTATAATTGAGACAAACCACATAATGAAGTCAGGTTACAAGGATAACAAACTTGGCAACCTTTACTGGCTTTATGTGTCTGTATCCAGGGGTCGCTTATAAACTGTTCATGCCAGGAAGCTGCACAGTCAATGTGAACTGTCACAGCCAAAGCGGCTCTCTTCCATGAGTCCAGTGTAGATCTTTTGGCTTTGTTCACCCGTGTTGTAGACAGTTCTAACATGACCACAAAGTATGTCTCAGATGTACTATCAGTTTTTTGGCAGCTGTCATGCCAGCCAACCAAACCTTGCGTTGTTTCTCATTCAGCCCCCAAATGTAAATCATCATTGAGCAAGAGGAGAGTTGGGCTTATCAGTCATATCAGATAAAGTCACAGTTACCTTCCTCCAAAAGCCATAAACCTCTGGGCAGTCCCATACCATATGCTTAAATGTTCCCAGTGTGTTCAGGGGGCACAAGTCACAGTTCGGGCTGGTTGACAGCTTCATATGAAATCTCAAAAGTGGTGTCAGACAGGCTTTCTGACACAGCTTACAGTGAATCAACTGGTGGTTGGGGTTTTTTGGATGTGTAATATGTGTTCTCCCAGAAATTTTCCCAGCTTATATCCTCTTCTGCAACAGCCAAGTCCATAGACCATGCCTTGGCCAGGGGTAGCTCTTTCTGTTTGAAGTTGTGAATACACAACTGATACAAGACCTCGAGTGTTCATTGTGGATAGCCAGTCTATGTCAGGATGTGTCTTCAGCTTAGAGTTTGTCCGCATACCATAGGTGCAAAGAGCCAACCGTAGACGAGGTACAGAAAGTGAGATGTCATTGGCAGAGAACACAATGTCTGGAAGCTGAGCACACCCCCTGGGTCAAATACATCTCAGAGATTGTACAGCCTTTGAGGACCATGTATGTTGCTGATTCAAATGGCTTAATCCCTGAGATAATATTCTTCCTGCACAGTGGAGTATTTAGATGCCATTCCCAATCCCACCCTCCCAGACAACATCCTGAACCCTTCAAAAGTGTCCAACAGAGAGGGTATTGACTTTTCGATATCTGATAAGTAGAAAAGTACATCATCAATAAGAAGGCCAATATGGTATGCAACAAGGTTTTAATCCGAATAGGAGCAATGAACTAGTTCTCCTTCAGATGTTGGGCTAGCGGTTCTAATGAGAGAATAATAATTAATTAATAATTTCCCCCTGGAATCATTAAAGTATTTCTGATTCTGTCAAAGGCCATTTCGGCATCAAGTGACAGTATCGTGCATGGAGTCTTTAATTGTTGAGTTTCATGAATTTCGTGTTAGGTGTCGGATATTGTCTGCTGATATACTTTTGGTATCTCTCCAAACGTAATGTCAGCACCTTAGAGTACAGCTCCTTGTCTGAGTCAATTAACAGAATCAGTCTGTAATTGGAGCAATCAGTCTTGTCTTTCCCTTTTTTAGGGATTAGCGAAATCAGGGCAACATTAGTGTGAGCAGGGAAAGAGCCTTTTTCAAAAGCTGAGCGGATGGACCCCAACAAAACTGCCCCCAAAATATCCCAGAAGTGTAGCAAGAGCTCTGGCGGCATTCCATCTGGGCCCAGCGATTTCCCTTTATTTGTCATCCTAAACACGGTCTCAGCTCATTTAAGGATATGGGACGACCCAGATCTGTTGCTTCCTGTTCCCCTAACGTGGGCAAATCCTCTGAGTCAAAATTAAGCATTGATTTGTACAACTCCTTGTAAAAAGAGTGGACAATATGTATCTCTTTTGGCTCAGATGTAAATTTATTATTAGCCGTTTTGATGGTATTGATTGATGCTCTGGATTTACTTTGCTTAAGCTTCAGTGCCAATAACCTGTTTGTTTTGCTCCTGCCAAAATAATAGCTCTGCCTGACACTGCATGATGAATTCCGCTCGCCTCCCCAACATAACATTAAGCTCCACCTTGACTCCCCTCAGTTCTTTTTCCACCAATTTAGTGTTTTTACCCTTTAACTGCTTCTCAAGTATATGACACTTTCTTTCTAACTCGCAGACCTCGGACTCGGTTCCTCTCTTTTTTAAGGTCAGATGCATATTAGGATGTAAAGTCTCTAATACCTCATGATACCTCATATATATGGATGGTGGCCATCCATATAGATGAGGTATCATCTACTGTGCCTATATTATTGGCTATGAATTCCGCAATCCTTTTCCTAAATTGTGCTACAAATACCTCATCCTGCAGGGGCGTCGTATTGAAGCGCCATCTAAGTGTTTTATTGAATCTGTGACTAAGATCTATCGTCATCAGCCGCGGGTTATCGCTGGCAGCACCTGTATCAAATCTATGCCCGTTTTCAGACTAGAAGAGAGCAGAAAGTAGTCGATTCCAGAATGTGATATGTGACATGCCAAAAAGCACGTATAGTCTCTCTATCTTGGTGTCAAGAGCAACTGATGCTGACTGCTGGGTGTGGGAAATCGACAGGGTGGATCTATCTAAATTGAGGTCACACACTGCATTCATATCCCCTCCCACAATCAGCTCATAATCTAATAAAGACAGCAGCTCCTTGGTAAGTTCAGGAAAAAAAGAGGGTCAAAACCTACTGGTACACATGCAGATACAAAGGCTACTTTTCTTTCCATATATGGATGTACATAAATATGCCATGCGACCTGATGTCCCTTCATTAATCTTTTCCACCTCTAAGACCAAGCTCCTTTTGGTCAAGATCCCCCTAGAGTTAGAACTTCCACAATATGAAGCTGCGACTTTATATTGATTATTTTGAAAGCGTGATACATCCTCCGCCCTCAGGTGTGTCTCTTGAATAAATGCTACATCTACATTTTTGTGTTTAACTTTTGCATTCAGACCCCAGACATTGTAGCTCAATATAGATAGCTTAACAATTATTGAAATTGGTACCTATTGCTCCAGGTGTGACAATAAAAAGGTGTAACCCTAATGTAAGAGTCATAACCAAGATACACACCCTGCCCCCTCCAGAACCCCGGACTCCTCCTGAACAGTGGTTCTGACCCGTGTGACTTCTACATAACGCAGCTCAGCAAGACTTCCTGAACTCCTATCGATCCCTCCCTCCTTTGTAAAAATTAACTCCCTCCCGTCAGGTTAACTCACCGCAGTAAAACATACACCTGCCCGGAAATCCCTTATTCATCCAAAACTAAGACAAACTAAGATACTAAGATAGTCAAAGTAAAGTGCAGGAGGAAACAAAATTGAGCACATAGATATGCATATTGTGACCTCCGTCATCAATTCTGGCCATAGATCAATAATATTTGGTAAACATAAATTATAATTAAATATAATTAAACTATAATAAAAATTAAGGATGGTGTTGCAGTCCTTCCGCCATCTTTTTCAGATCAGAGGTGTTGTTACTCACTTCCCTTTATATGGCTCTCGTCTCGGCTTGTACACGATCCACATATGCAACCAGTCCCTTGACCGTTTCCATGTGGGCTTCCACTTTAGCTCCCCTGAACAGCCCGTGTCACCGCTGCTTCCAGGCTATATTGTTGTCTGGCTAGTGCTAGCTCAATAGCCACGCTAACGCTACCAGCAATGTGAGCAACCACGCCAACGCCCTCCGACTGCTTGCACTTCGTACATTTTCTACAAAATGACTACAATCAAATGACTTAACACCAAAATTGAGGGATAGTTAGAAGGAGCTCTAGTGTCCTCCAACCATTGGGTCTGCAGGTCACTTCCAGTCCCCCTCTACAAATTACTGATGTTCTAAAACAAACTGTTTCAGCATATAGCCCCTCCTTAAAACACAACTTGTCATCTCTGTGTACAGGAGACTATGAGCTTTGGAGCTATAGTTAGTTAGTTATACTTTTAAATGCAGGCTAGCACTTTTCTCTGACTCCAGGTCTGCACTTGGATTACAGATGGACACAAGACTGATCTGAACATCACTCTCAGAAAAACAACTAAAAACAACAACAAATTAGCATATTTACAAAAATGACTGAAATATTGCTTTGAGCTTTTTCTGTGTCTTTTTCTTAACAGCAGTCAATTTCTCCTCTCTATTCCCAGGTGAGTGGTTTGCCGGTTGCAGAGGTAATGGATACATGGACCAAACAGATGGGTTATCCTGTGCTGGACCTGACTGTCTCAGAGACGGGTGCCAAGCTGAACCAAAAACGTTTCCTGCTGGATCCTAAAGCCAATGCCACACAGCCTCCTTCACCTCTTGGGTGAGTGATACAAATTAATAAAAATGTTTTAAAAAACCTCATTCACACATTAAATTGTAAAAGCTGGGTAAACTGGATAAGGATGGTGTTGTCCTGTTGTGGCATCATTACTCATCAAACTTCAAAACACCAAAAGGTCCAAAAAGAGCCAACAACGATCTTTGGCTGTGTTTGTACAACAAATTCATCGTGAGATCATTTCTAATGAACACAGTTTCATCTGATATCCAACATTCAGTGTATATCATATCATATCATATACCACACTGTAGTGGCCCCCAACTTGATTGGTTCACCCTGGTGTACTTCCTGCTCCAACACACCTGATTCAAATGAGTGGCTCGTTATCAGGCCACTGCAGAGCTTGATGACGAGCTTGATGACGAGCTGAATCAGGTGTGTTGGAGCAGGAAACATCTAAAACATGCAGGGCAGTGTTCCCAGAGGAGCAGGCTTGAAAAACACTGCTATACAGTATAGTCCCTCTTGGTCAAAATGTGTTCTGTCTGGTTTGTTGATTTTAATTCAGTCTAATTAAATCAACGTGTTCATCCACAGCAGGCAGCTTTATAAATTGCATTTTGTTTTAATAATATGCACAGTATAGTAGTATAGTCTTGCAGACGGGGCCTGTGTACTGCAGATGTAATGTCTTGTGTAGTCTGCATGTGAATCCAAAATCCATAGGTCAGGGTCTAAAATTTTGGCAACAGAACCATTGTGGTTTTCATATGTAGTCCAAGTACAGTAGTGTTGACCAATCACTGTTGGAGTACTTTTTGGTTATAACAGTCCACATGGAGGACAAGAGAGACAGAACACACCTGCCAAAATGCAATCTTGAAACCCATCGCTGATCATCTGATGTTTAATTAGGTTTTATTTGTCTTTTTAAAAAGTTATCAATAGTCATATCTATTTATATATACTAACAGGAATGTCCCTTTCTTGTCACCATTGGGTATGAAGATGCTAATCATACTACAGAGGAAGTTGGATAAGTTAGTGTTCTGTATATTTTCTGGCTACACCAGAAGTACAGAAATGTTGACTATTGCCTATAGAAGCCTTTTCTAGTACAACTACTGTTTTCATTGTACTAATTGAATGTACTCTGACGTTTTAGTGTTGGTATGTTGTCATCAAGAAAACTCAATGCATCCTGTATGTTTCAAATTAGAAAAGGTGCCACCTCCCTCCAAAGGCTTTCTATTAATAATTATGAATGTATTTTTGTTGCAGGTACAAATGGACAATTCCAGTTAAATGGCATGCTGTGAAAAGCGACAAAAGTGGCATGATGATGTTTAACAAGGACAGCACAGGTAGTATGCTCAGCTCAAGTATAGCCTAATCATGGGGTGGCAGATGATTGATAGTTCCCTCCCCTGGCTCCTCCAGTCTGTATGTCTCAGGTGTACTTGAGCAAGAGTAGAACGGTGTTATATAAAGCCATTTACCATTTATCTTCAAAGGATCCAAAATAATAATAAAATCATCTTTTCATCATCAAATCATCATCTTTACCTTTAAAGCAGCCTATAGGATGTCAAATGGATGCCTCCGCACAGTTAAACAGGAGAAAAAGAATATAATTGTATATATGAATTATAAAAATGTGAACTTTTTTCTTCATAAGCAAAGGCTTTTTTTTAATCTTCTAGAAGAAACTGATTGATTCAGAAAGAAGGTCCTTTTTTTATTCATCATGACTTTATTGATTTTCAGAGCAAATCATCACTAACTACTTGCCCTCAGCCGATGGGCTGGTGAAAGTTAACAATGATCACATTGGATTCTACAGAGTCAACCATGACAGCAACATGTGGAACACCATCAGTGAACAGCTTCAAAGAAATCACTCGGTAAAGATATCCTCTGTAACCAACACACACACACACAGCACATGTCCAGGCTACTTTCGGGTTGAGTTAGTTTTTCTGTTCTCACAGTTTTTTCTCAGCACGTTTTGATTACATTGCTCTCATTCTTTGCTGCCATTGCGTTTTATATTTGGTTTGAATCTGTCAAGAAATGTTTTTTGAACTTTGGGTGACGGTACTATTAGCTGGCTTGTAAACCAAGGAAAACAGGCAGGATCAGGTAGTTGGAATCAAGAAAGGCAGATGTAAAGTAGACAATTTGGCAGAGTGCTAGACTAGAAGCGTAGTATTGTATACTCTGATTGGGGAGCATGGGAAGTCGTGAGTGAGCGAGGAAGGTCAGGAGTTGGAAACAGTGGGAAGGTTATGGCAGGAGATACGATGGTATGAGAGTTGTGACACATGTAAGCTAATTTAGGCAAATTAATTCTAACATGCCAGATTCTCTCAGACTTGAAGACATTAACATATGGAGCCCATTTTCAACTGATCCTCCATTTCAAACAGCTAGATTCATGCACATTATCAAGAACATTAGAGCAACTTTCACATGGATTGGGAGAGTAAGAACACGGAGAAACTTGATCAGAGGAATCTTCAAAGAGCTCACGTCAATCACCTATTTGACTCAGCTTTCCTTCTCAAACAGGAGTTTGATGCAGCTGATCGAACAAGCTACACTGACGATGTTTTTGCTCTGGCAAGGTAAGATTAAGATCATCCCAAAACACACTGTGTGGCCATTCGTGTAGCAGATTGTACGCATGATTCTGTCTGTTTCATTTCACTGTTTAGGGCAGATATTATAGATTATGGTAATGCTTTCAACCTCACCAAGTACCTGCAAAATGAGACTGACTACATAGTATGGGACCATGTGGCCACTTCTATTGCCTATGTTCGGGACATGCTCTCAAACAACGAGAACAAAGAGGTCTACACTTTGTTTCAGGTAAGTTAGTCCTTCCACACATTAAGCTTTTAAATGTTAAACTTGATTTTGATGGGTCATCCATGAACAAAAGTGTGTCATCTACATATAACAAAATCTGCGTTGGTGATTCCTTTAATGCAAATTAGCTTTTTTCATGCTCTTAGAATTGCAGCTTGAGGATTTATATCTCTAAAACAAAAAGTTAAGAAGATGGGCAATATATCACCAAAAGAAGAGTTGATGTTCTGAAGTAATTATTTTTGAATCTCAATTATATATTATTTACTTTAACACACAAACTGGGAGTCATTTAAGCTGAAAGAAACACTGAAGTATTATTTTACAGTGCCGTCCAAAAGTATTGGAACAGACAAATGACAAATGATCAATATTTCAGCTATTATTTCCAGATATATATATATGTATGTATATATTCAGGCCTGGAATTTCGTCATTAAACCAAGGCCATAAAATAAAACAATAATTTTAAGTCCACATCCATAATGAATTTAATGCAATTATGTTTTTATTATATGTTTTTTAACTTGTCTGCAAGCCAAGTTTCCCTTAGGCGACAATAAAAGCAACTGAACTGATCTGAAGTACACAGGAAACTATGAAGTCCATCACTCACTTCAAAAACTGTAAACCAATCTCCACCTGTAGGCTTGATTGATCAAGCCTACAGTGCATCAAAATGTTTGACTGTAAACAGTACTGCAAATACATATATATAGAGCATATAGACTACTGATTAACCCGTGAGAGCATAGACTGATTTCTCAATCTCAATCAAAATTATGGAGGAGATAAAATAATCTAAATAGACAATAAAGAAAACATTTGACTTTTTATTTTTAAGAACAGCACTCTCATGTCAAGAGATCTGAAAGTATTATATATCTGTCATGTTAAGAGTGAGTCACTTTAAAAAACAGTGAAACACATTCCACACCATTTGTCTGCTGTTGCTGTCACTCAGATTTAGGTCGTTTTCTGCAGCTTTTGCATTATGGCCTCCAAACCCATCAGCATCACGTGTTGTTGTCACATGTTGGCTCTGCAATACTTTAAAAAAAGTAAATAATTAGTTCTTCATACTTTTGATAAACTGGAAGTTTAATTACAATCATTCCAACCTATGTAACATCATTACATCCTTTGTCCAACTTTCCTGCCCTTTTCTACTGAACGTCATTGCAAACAGATGATGTAAAGTGACTATGAACAGCCAGCACACATCAACCAGCTGTAACTTAACCAAGCAGCAACACCAGGATCATAAATCCATAAAAATGACACGTTACGACCGGAACCAGCAGCTCCACGAAGGAAAAACGTGACAGCGAGCTAGCAAGCGTTTGTTGAGGTTAATGTTACAGGCTGTGGTCGGCACGTTAAAACTGGGTCACCGTTGTAGTGATATAACGTTACTGTACACGCAATTTAACGTTAACTAACTTTATTCGTTCACTAATGTAACACACTGTCTGACCTCAGTCAGTCAGTGACTTTTTTCTCTCTTCACGTCAGTCTCAGACCAACGTCACAGCCTCGCGGACGTGGACACAAGAGGGTGGGGGGTGCGTTTGATGAAGTGTCATTATAGCCCGTCCGAGCGGTTCGTGCCGGGCTCGAATCAAACCCACCACTGATGATGAATGTCATCAAAACACGCTTTTTTCCCCCTCTAAAGACGCGGGTGTCAAAGCTGTGTTGACAGGAAAGGGGAGGAAATTCCTCCCCTGTATATATTAATACATCTTGATCCGATACACAATGTAGAAGATGGCACCTTTTTGTTTGAACATTTTTCATGTGAGCAAAAGTATTGGAACATGTGACTGCCACAATTAAACAAAAGAACAAAACAACCTGCAAACAACAGACAAGTACTGAAGGTAAATGTGGCATGATATGAATGATACTGTAAGGTAAAGTAACTATGATATGAAATATTACCATGTAAAGTGACCGTGATATAAATGATGATCCAAAAGTAAGGTGACCATGATATGAATAATACAAACAATAACTGCTTCTGAATGTCTACACTCAGTTTTGCCTGTGCATTTATAGTTAGAGGTGTAACCAACGTGAAAACCCGAGAGCTGCCAGTACAACCATTTGGAATGTCCTGAAGAGGAAAGAAACCACTGGTGTACCTGTGCTTAACCGGTGCTTAAGAGGAGACTGAAGGAGTAACCCCCAAAGTGAAACTGAAAGAGGCTGTGGTAAAAGGCTAAAAAGACATCACAAAAGAAGGATGCAAAAGTTTGGTGACTGTCAGTGAGTCAGACCCTGCAGTTTTTGCAAGCAAATGATTTGCAACTAAATATTAGATCTTATTCACTTTAATCTACTTCAAGTTTATCTGTTTCAATGCTTTTGTGCACATGAAAAATGGGTGGGTTCAAACCCAAATGTTTTCGGTCAGTACAGCAAACCTCACCTCACTGTTCTAACACTTTTGGAGGGGACTGTATATGATTGTAAAAAATGTGTTGACTATTACAATTTGCTGCTCAGGGTTAGGCCAAAAATTCTTGCGAGAGGTTTGAGATGGAAATTTTTGCTTCTAACAAACTCAAAGAGACTGAGATCATCCTGTTCTGACCTCCTATTCAATGTACTACTTTACTATGCATCAATTCCTTGGTGTTAATTTAGAAATATTCTCATTTCTAATATCTAGAAACTGTTTCGTAACCATGTACAAGCAATTGCAAGACGACTTGGATGGGATGATGTAGGGACACAAACTGAGAGGTAAAGCTCACATCTTTCCCGTCCCCATTACAGTATGCAGTCGGTAAACCTGATAACACTGACAATATTGCTGATACATGTTTGTTCTTTTATACTAATATATGCACTAATATAAATGCCAACATAAAACAGCGAGTTGGTGATTCCGTCATGTGGCTGCTGGTTATGTTTGGCAGGTTATTAAGGGAGACCGTGCTCAGCATTGCTTGTCGGATGGGAAGTGAAGAGGATCTGAATGAAGCCTCTCAAAGATTTGACCAGTGGATTGATGGAAGTCTCAGGTATCACGGATCCACTGCATTATTTGTGGTTACATTTCCTGACAGCCATGCCATAGTGTTCTAAAGTAACACATCTTCAGATTGATTACAGTGTATTTTCTACATTACTGTCCATGACTATCTAGAGCAGTGTTTTTCAAGCCTGGTCCTCGGGGAACACTGCCCTGCATGTTTGAGATGTTTCCTGCTCCAACACACCTGATTCAGCTCATCATCAAGCTCGTCATCAAGCTCTGCTCTCCTGATAACGAGCCACTCATTTGAATCAGGTGTGTTGGAGCAGGAACCATCTCAAACATGCAGGGCAGTGTTCCCCGAGGACCAGGCTTGAAAAAAAACACTGATCTAGATGTGATTCTGACATCCAAACCTGACATTTACCGTTGTGTCAAGTAGCTGTAGCATTTTCACTTTAAATTCCACTGTATTGCAACATAATGACATGGTGCCACGCTGTGAATATTTAACCAGCTTTATATGACAGTAAAATAAAACGGAATACATACTTTTACTGCAGATCTCTAGTCACCTGACACTCACTGATCTTTTGACCTGCAGCAGTGTACCAGTGAACCTGAGACTACTGGTCTATCAGTATGGCATGAAGATCTCCAGCTCCGAAGAGAAGTGGGACATAATGTTCCAGAGGTACAAGGCCACTACTTTGGCTCAAGAGAAGGACAAGCTGCTGTACGGACTGGCATCTGTGAACAACGTGGCCCTCCTCTACAAGTAATTCAAACAAATCATCTTTGCAGAATGCTTGATTTGACAAGAAAATAAAAGAATAATTATATCAGTTTGGCTGGGATAGGAGCACACATTTGAACTTCCAAACACAAATCCAAAGCATCCAATAATAATGAGATTTTTTATAAAAGCAGTTGTTTGCCATCTTACTCACACTTGATGAGAATCCTAGTTTCAGTCTCCTCCATAAACATATATATTTCAGTAAGTTGAGCATGTTCATTCTTTTCAGTATTTGTAACATTTAACTCGTTTATTGTAATATTTGATTTGAAATACATAGAACCAACAGAGTCAGATTACAACATTCCAGTGCATGACTGTATAGTAGCACCACCTTTTTTTTTTTGGTTTTGTTTGTCTGATACTATGACTGGATGATACATGAATATTTTCACCTAGTGCCACTTTAATATTCTAAAGAGTAAATGTGTAAAGAGAAGAACCTTTAATCTGTCTGACAGGCTCCTGGAGGCTACCAAAGATGAGAGTGTGATTAGGAGTCAGGATCTGTTCACTGTGGTCCGATACGTGTCCTACAACCCGCTGGGGCAGAACATGGCCTGGGACTGGACCACACTTAACTGGGACTACCTGGTCAACAGGTCAGTACAACTGAATTTTAAAGATCTTTTTTGTGTTTGTTTTTTACTGAACACAGCATCGACATATTATCACTCTCCTGGCCTTCCATGTTCCAAGTTCCAATTGAGTTGCAAAATCTGAACTCTGACTCGTGTTCCAACTGTCTTGTGAATCAAAGTGTACTCAGAAGTCCAAGAGCCAGGAGATCATTTATATGAAGTTATAGATCACAACAACACAGCAGATTTTTTTTTTTTTTTGCCGCAGAAGGTTTCTGTAAAGCTCAGAGTGTGGTGGCTCTGCTTATCACTATCTTGAAAGTCCTGCTCTGCCACCTCATGGATAATCTAAAAATGGGCAAAGAGCTGAAGTGTGGGTGGAGCTGACACCCACCTGTCACCCATCAAAGTAGGCACATTCTTAGTCCTGTATTACCCTTAAGTCTTAATATAATGTGAACAAATGAGCTTGATATAAATTCACCCTCAGTACAGTTGTCATGAACGGGGAAATTAGCTATAGAGACCAAAACAGTTTTTTGTACCAGGCTGTAAACATGTTTATTTCTGCTGTGAAGTTTTTATTAAGGGTATTTAGTGGATAACTTAATGTCTTTTGGGTTGAACAGTAACATGCACACCAAAGCATGTGATATTGCATCTGCCGATAACTGGACAAGTTGAAGCTTGTTTAGGAGATGAAAGAACTTCTTTTAGTCTTTTTAACATGAGACCCAATGAGGATGTCATCGTTGATAAGAAAGGACAAAAGGCAGAGCGCAGTGTATCATTTAGTGAAATGTTCAATACAGTTGGATAAAAACCATTTCCTTCTTCGTAAACAGTGTAAAGTTGTTGTTTCGCACACACATTATATTTCAAAGATCAGAATGTGTTGTTATACAAAGACATGCTGACAATTAAAAACCAGTTGAATGACCCTAGAACAAAGTTATTAAATTAATAAAGTTCTGGAAATACTCAGTCTTGACAGTAACAGATCTCAAACACACTGTAATAGAATAACATGAGATTGAGTGCGCACAGAAAAAATAGTTTTGATCTTACAGGTCAAGATCATACTAATGAATTTCCTCTCTCGACAGGTACACAATCAATGACAGGAACCTTGGTCGCCTACTGAACAGAATCACCACCAACTACAACACAGAGCTCCAGCTATGGAAGGTCAGTACTCCATGCAACTTACTTATTTTATTATTATTATTATTATTATTATTCAATAACACTGGTGTCTGCTTTGCTTATTAGTCTCAACATGTTTGATTTCAAGTAAGTTTAGCTGTGTCTGGACTGGAGGGCAACAAGCTGTAAATTTGGCTTCACAAAAACTCCACAAGCAATGTCTTTCAGTGATACATGATCTCAGCAGGCCTGGAGGGTGACTGAGAACATTGGCTGTGGTCAGCTTGTGTTACATCTGCATAGCCTCTGTACTCGTGTAATGGTAGAAATAGTACAAAAATAAGCAAATCGGAGTAGATTAACAAAGTCTGGTGGGCAAAACATTCCTGCTGGTGCCTGAAGGCATGTAAGGAATGGACCATAGCATTGTCAGACAATGGCACAGACATGTGCCCAGAGGAATTTAGGAGTTCGAGTGAATTACAATTGTCACAGAATTTAGCAGCACGGAAATGAATCAGATCAAGATCAAAAGATGCACCGAAGCTTCTCAACCCTCTCATGAAACCTAAACACCTGTGTGCTGTCTAGATATCTGCTCAGTCTGTTCCAAACACTGACAGATTATATTCATATAGTGCTTCCGTGGTCATCAATTGCCTGCCTTGAAGTTTCAGAGTTCTGAAAAAAGTTTTTGAGGAGTTGATGTTTTGAACATACTGGGTGGGTTGAGAAGTTTTTACCCTAACCCATTGGAATACATTTTCCCCATTGTGAAAACCATTGGAGTTTTGTATGAGTCAAAGCAAGTAGAAACTGACATTATTTAGGCTAATAACACATCTTTCCCTATTGGTCTTGTAGATGGAGCATTTCTTCAATAAAACACCGGATGCCGGTGCTGGGGAGATGCCCCGGCAGCAGGCTCTGGAGACAGTGAGAAACAACATTGAATGGATCAAGAATAATGGCGATGAAATCAGTGCTTGGCTGAATAGCAATGTCAACTAAAACACTGCAGGGATACAGACACACTGTACACGACCAGAGCATCTACAGTCCTCTGTGGATACATGTGGGAGTTTGTGATCTTTTTAAAGGACCGAAGCACAGAGCTGGTCATCAGAATCAACATCAACAGAAAATCAGAACCCATATTCTCATTTAGAAGCGCTTCATGTTAGTAAAGTCCCAGTAAATCAAACTAAAACTGTAATAGTCCACAAAAGAATGTGTGGGCCTTTACAAGTATCTAAAGCATCTGAATCAGTAATGTCGAAATTCTCTACTGCTGTACAATATTAATATTATTAGGTACAGACATGGGTTATGAATGAATTCCTACCTATTTAATGTAAATTAACTCAAATATACATAGATGTATACACACTCCTCTATGGTCCCATCATGTGGACATGAAGACATCTGCTGTCCATTTTTTCTTTCACTGATTCTCCTCCTCATACTTTTAACAGTTTTATTACAAATCCTTATATATATTTTTGTAAATTTTTAACTTATAAACAAAATCTGAATTATTTTGTTTGCGACAAGTCACAAATGCAAATTTTGCATTGAACCGAATTAAAATGACTTGAAATCTCAGGAGTACTGGATTGTGCACCATTGTGACTCATTCTATCTGATCTCACCTTGTTTCCTTGCGTGTCCTTGGTACACACACTTCTGTGTGCACGGAGTGCATATCGCACAGCGCATGATTATTTGTATTCCGCTGAATCTCGAGAGTCAGCACAAAACATGACCCACATAGACAAGTTTTATTTTTATCAAAAATAAAGAAATTAATAATGATTGACATACTCACAAAGTTAGATCTAAAGGAAATTGTGAATACTGATGTTATATTTCTGCAGAACATAATTACTTTTTGGGGGGATATATATTTGTTTAAATGTATGACCACTGGTTAGATGGCCCATATTATTCTCTTAATATTCACCAGCCCCAAAAAACTTTAAAAACATCTACAATTGTGAAAACATTTACATCAAATCAAATATAAGGGTTATCAATGTATAAAACAATGCATGCCATGAACATCTAAAAATATTTTCCATAGAAATCTGCCTCTAAGTTGTTGTCAGCTCCATCAGATTTTTTCATAAACCAGGTTAAGTCCAGCAATAGCATGGTCAGCTGTATCCGGAGGATCCCTTTGCATCAATACCACACACCGTCTCGTATGTCTGTCATTTTTTGATATTTCAGATGAACAATGTCAATTTTCCTATGGTCACAGCTGGAGCATGTCACCATCTCTCTATAATGATGAAGCTAACAAATATAGTAAAGGAATAGAATGTTATAGAATGTTACATAACAGATTACTTTAATTAACATTTTGCACACAAAACATGACAAGAAACAACACGACGTAGACCATTATTTTGCCAAATTAATAGTTTTACACACCAGAAAGTGACTTATTACAAATACTCAAGTAATTTGAACTTACTTCTACTACTGATACTTCTTTCAGTTTGTGATTGATTTCATATGAAACATTGAACATTAGGCTGTAAAAATGGCAAAATCCCATTTTGCTCCAATAAAAGAACTGTGGCTTTAGGTTTTCCATCTTGCTTCACAAAATTGCCAGTGCCAGTTACATAAAAACACAGAAAGCAGAACAAAACTTTCTGTTGTCCAATAATATTTCTTGTGGTCTAATTAACTCATAACACATGCCATTCTTGTATCAGTATAGAACATGTGAGGACAACGAGTGATGGGGTTTTCCTCTCCTACCTTTGACCTTGAGCAAGCACAGATATGATTCTATCAAGCAGAAGAAGAATGCAGTCCACACACAGTATGTTTTCATTGCTGGTTTGTTATTGAAGTAACTGGAACACAGACAAAGACCACAATGGAACAGCAAGTGGAATTTACACAGTAAACACACGGTGCATTAGGTTCTTCAGCAGAACAATGACTCCAATGGAAAGAAAAACACTGACGGTGATTCATGTTATTTCATTCTATCGATCTTCCACACATGGTTTTTAATGTCAAGGTATATTCATACAATGTGATACTGACGCAGATTCATCTCACTGGGTAAGAGGTTGTTGAGAGGTTGTCATGGGAACCTGGGTATTGATGGTGATTCGCTGCCTGGTTTGACATCGGATCATCCCTATGATGGCTCTTCTGAACCTGCAGGAAAGATCGTTCATTTGTTCATTGACTATTTTAATGCGGTCTGTGGCGAGAGGACTTCAATCCAAGTCACTACAGCAATGCAGCATTAAAACGGCACAAACCAGACACGATTAAGAGAATGCACTCACTTTTTGTTTGCGATCACATAAATGCAGGGGTTGTAGAAGGTGGAGGACTTGGCAAAGAGTGGAGCGATGATAGCCATGGGAGCAGGGATAGTCTTGGGGTCACCAAAGGATGCCCAAAGACAAACCACGGAGTATGGAGACCAGGCCACCAGGAACATGACAATCATCACTATGGACATCTGATGACCACAAAAACAGCAACACCGCTTTCATAACGTGGACAGAGTATTGTATATGGAGGAGGACATAAAGTGAAATAAAGGACGTTAAAACAAAAGCCAGTAAGAGGCCCAGTCATTCCTCTGTCTGTATGCAAAGCCAAAACAATACAGTAGCTGGCTGAGTCTTTTCTTTGGTGTGTTTTTCTTGCCTGCCCACGACACAATCATGCCCCTCGCCTATAGATATGCAGATAGATATGCAGATATCAGTTTGCAGAGATCACAAAACAGCCAAGTCACCAGAAGAAACAAAGAGCTGAGCGTGGCTCAGATTTCACCTTGGTGACGTCCATCTGATCCGACCAGTCGATGTTGATGCTGTCCAAGCAGTTGCTGGTTTTGTATCTCTTCACAGTGGCTGACACATTGTAGTAGCAGTAAAACATGACAGTGAGAGGCATCACGAAGTTCACAGCAATCACTGCCATCGTATACGAGATGAAGGAGCTGGGGAGGAAGAGTTAGTGATAATTAGTACTCAAAATAATGCGCGTACCTCCATGAATCAAACGCTGTCCTCTCGGCCATCTTGCCGGGGTGCAAACACACACACACACACACACAGGCAGGTAGGCAGGCAGGTCAGTAGGGCCCAGACGCATCACGTGACTCGCTGACACATCCGCAAGCAGCTGCATCTGACTAAAAGCAGAAAGGGGTTTCCTTTCCTTATCGAGGGAAATTCTTAAAGTAACGGATTACTAATTTTGGAAAATAACGGAGTTACTGATTACTGAATTCGCAAAACTAACGCGTTAGATGACACGTTAATGAAAAAAACGAATCAGAGTACTCTAACGCGTTACTTTGTTTTCGCTAATAGTGCTTCATGAAGCTGACCGAGGATGTGTCCCATGGGGGAGGGCAGAAGAATCAACCACGCTATGCATCATTGGAAACCCTCGGATAAAGGGTCTTCACTGAGACAGATTCTGACAACAAACCTGCTCCGTCCATTGAGGACACAGTCTTTTTGGAAATCATGGAACAAGAAATGTACAGAGACACATTACATTAAACACCAGGGTCACTCCGCTCCCCTTTAGATTCCCAACAGCACTTATCCAACAACTGTGAACAGGTGTTTACTCACTTCAAATCCCCGGAGAAAGCATTGCAGAGGAAACCACTGTTGGTACCTGCCAACTTTTGGAGTCTACCGCCCACAAAAGCCTGGAAGCATCTGCATGGTGTTTGATTCCAGTGCAAAGTACTTTGGCTTGTCACTAAATGATGTTCTTCTCTCAGAAGGTCAGACCTGTTTTGGAAGATGACCTGATTTATGTCAGGTGGCAGATTAAAAAATGCCGACTAGAGCATACAGGAAAAGAACCCCATCATCTTGTCCAAGAACAGTCACGTTTCTCTGCTGTTGGTGCGATAGTGACAGACGTCAAGCACCAAGGCCACCAACTTCAGAAGGGGCCCACAGAGCAGCGGGCTTCTGGGTAATAGGCGGAAAAAGGCTTATTGCCTCTGTCCTGCACAAATGTGTTGTGTTCCGAAAAACAACTTATGGCCGACTTACCTTCAGAATGTTAACACACAGTCCCACTCTTCACCTATGTTGGTATAGATCTGTTTGGACCCTGGCCAATTGTCTCCAGGTGTACGTGAGGTGGACAAGCCCAAAGCAAGAGATGGGCCATGCTCTTCTGCTGCATGAGCTCTCGAGCCATGCACATCAAGATCATAGACTCCTTAGACACATCCAGTTGCATTAATGCATTGAGACGTTTCTTTGCCATACGGGGACCTGCGAAGCAGATTGGATTGTGGAACAAACTTTGTAGCCGCTGCAAAGGAACTGGGAATAAGTCAACAACATCCTGATGTGAGCAGGGGTGCTCATGGGTGTTCAATCCTCCTCATGTGTCCCATTTGGGAGGATCATGGGAATGTATGATAGGCCTGTCAAGAAGGATCCTGAATGCTATCCTGTTACAAGAGAACATTAAACTTACCCATGACATCCTGTGCACACTCATGACAGAAGTGGCTGTGATAATCAAGGCCGGACCTCTCATCCCAGTCTCCACTGAGCCAGAGTCACCCTTCATATTGTCACCAGCAATGATATTTACCCAGAAGGTTCCCCCACCACATGGAGACTTCACAGACAAGGATCTCCTCAGTAGACAATGGAGGCAAGTGCAAGTCGACTGACAGGTTCTGGTATTGCTGGAGCCAGGAGGAAGGTGGAGCCCAGGACATTAGATCAAGGTACTGCAAAGGTGTTCCTGAGGCCGGTGTCAGAAGTCGTTCTTCTTCTGTCTAAAGACAGATGGAGAACTGTTGTTTAAGGTTCAGAAACATTTGATAGTCAATAGTGACCTTGCTCTGTGCTCTGCCTCTCAGGCATTTAAACTGTTTTTTTTATGCAGTTAACAATGTACTTACAGACTTTTATTTTGACGTTTCATGCATACTTTTATTTTGACGTTAAATGCAGACTTGTATTTTGAAGTTGTTTTCTGAGCTAAAACTGGAAGTAGGAAAAAAGATGGCTGAAATCGTTAAAAACCGTAGGCTGGTAATCAGTGCAGTTCATTATACCAGAAAAAAAATGTATCTCACCTGTTGATTCATCAGCAGAGGCATCACTTGTATGTATTACAATTTTGTTCTAGATAAGTTAACTCATAAGTATGTTAATTTCATATATTAAAAACGAGCATATCCTCATGGACATGTTAGCATTACCCGTTGAGTAATTTGCACAGTAATAATTTTGAAAATTTCTAATTTATGTTCATACACATTTTATGAAACTAGGTAACTAATTGCAATATTTTCTGTTTTTTTCCCCCTAGTTTACTCTCTCTTATCGCATCTCTTGCATGGAGTCAGTACAATGTGAAGATCTACAAACAAAACTACGGCATTCTTCGTGTTCATGAATAGAGAGAGCTTACAGTAACTCACTGTCTAGTTGGCGTTATCACACCTCAGCAAGGACAGGACATACCTGTTTACATACCACATTATATTAAGGCTTAAAGTTATGCAGTATTAACAGCATGGATATGTGGGTGCCATTGCCGATGGCTTGAGCACCCAGGCATCAGAGATAGTCGTCATGTGTTTTGTCATCATTAGTAGTTACAGTTATAGTGTATATGTTATAGCTTACTATCAAGGGTTCAATAGCAACTGCAATCTGTTGTTAACTCACGCATCATTCTCTCTCCAGTTGATCGTGCATGTAGCTCCAGTGGGGTCAGGAGCATAACCAGCCCAGCCCACTATAGGCATGGAGGACCAGAACACAGCATTCAGCCATGCTGCCAGGATGAGAAGGTTGTATGATCGCATCGTCATTTTCTGCCCTGAAGAGAGAAAAAAACACTCATAATTCACAATGAAACTTGGGGAAGTCAGTAAAAACAGGGAAAAGAGTTTGGACATACCCCCGCCCCTCAGTCCCCTGTTGAAATAATGCCATTGCAAGAAGAGCTGCAGAGCAGTACATTAGATACCTATGTCTGGTCTGCAGATGGTGAGGTAGCGGTCAATGGCGACCACAGTCAGCAGGCCGATGCTGGCCATGCCAAAGAAGATATTAAGAGCAGCATAGATCTGAAGACAAAAACAGACATCAAAACTTTGTTAATCAAGCTTTTACTGGAATGACAAACACATAAAGTTAGTGTTTAGCAGAGGAACCTTGTTTTGGTTTTGAGCACCAGAGATGTTAAGTGATCTGTTACTTGAAGAAAATCTTTTGAGTTTTGTACATGCTTGAAAATGAATCCATTGTTCTTCAAGAATTTTAACTAGTTGCAACTAATGATTACTTCAAGAAGGGTTCATTCTGGGCAACTGGACTTGGTTGTAGAAGAAGCTTGTTCAGTTCTGAACTGAAGAATTTTCTTAGATAAGAGATGAAACATCTTCATGGATCCACAAACAAGTTAAAACCTTCACAGATAACTAATGATTATTCTCATTGATTAATTGAATAAAAAAATAATTTAAAAAAAAGCTTTAAATAAATAAATATACCATGTGACCCACTGGAGAACAGCAGTTTGACTAATTGAATGGATATGCCTAGATATGTATATCTATATAACACAAAAAGCAGAGAGTGTGTTCATATTTCTGACAAGTAGCTGCCCTCTAGGAAACTTTCTATGGCCAGTTAAAACACTTGGCTCTGCGTGTCACTGTAGATTACTATCACATGGCTCTGAGGAAAAAAATTCATAATCTGTCATAAGAATCGAACACGTGGCCTGCTGCAGAGCAGCAGGTGAATGTGTGTCAGGTGAATGAGCTCACAATAAGTCTTGTTTGTCTGTGTGACAAATTTCAAAGGTTTTAGAAAACACGCCGACATGGAGAACAACAAGGATGAACTTATGAATCTACCTCTATCTCCATATATCCATATATTAACGCAGTAGCCTTCATTTCACAACACACTGCAGTAAACTAGAATGTAATTACATGTTATAGATACATTTTGGTGAGCAAGTCCACAACACTACAGTTCAAACCTAATAGAGTTCTGAACCTTGTTGTGTGTGCATGTTAAGTAAACTGATTTTAGTTTTGTTAAATTTGAAATGGAACAAAAGAATATGTTTCTTTCTTTCTTGATTGTTATGAAATAAAATAATTCAAACCATTAAAATAATTCAATCCATTTATGATGCTGCTAAATGGAGTACCAACAGAACCTCGGTTTACAGAGAAAACCAGTCTGCATATGTGATGTAGTGTGTGTGGATTGCTGCACATAATTCTGTGTAAAGTTAATTAATGCAGTTCAAGTGCATAGTGAGACCCTATATGATGGGGTCCTGAAAACAGATCTCACAACAGAAAGTTCAGCGTTGAGATGATTAATTTGATCAGTTCATGTACACCAACCCTCACCTCAACATCACATTTGGTGCCATTTACATGAGTTCCCATTGTGAGGGGCTTACATTTCACCCACCTGACAACCGGTGTAGCCAAACTTCCAGCTGCCATGGAGGTCCGAGGCAGCTGACATGGGATAGCCGATACCAGCCACTCCGATGTCAGTGAAAGCCAGATTGATTATAATGAAGTTGGTGGCAGTACGGAGCTCTTTAAACTTCACAAACATTAGCAGCACCACGATGTTGCTCATTAAGCTGACGACACCTGGGAAGACATGAGACAGTGTCCACATTGTGGAAGCAAAAAGCCTGTTTCCAGTTACTGAATGCATATAGTGCACGTGGGACAGAATCGTTGCTAAGTCAAATGTCTTCTGTGAAAAACACTGTGTATGTGAATCATCTTGGGTTTTTCTGATGTGAACAAGGATGTAAAATTCAGGTTATAATGATGTATATGGAAATCAAGACACTTTGATCAGAGCAAGATGGATGGGCTGTGGACAGAAAAGAGAAATATGAAGAGGTTATTGTTTTTACTTGGTGTGTCATGACACAAAAGGAAGCACTGCCCTCAAACTGGAACCCTGAAATACTTATTCTTTGTGTTTCAGCCTAGAGAAAAGTAAACTAAGGCTGGATGAAATGATGGATGAAATAGCAGGAAGTTAACATATCAGCCAATCTCACTAAACATCAGACCTGAACACAGTGCCAAGAGTTGCATAATGCTCACCGACAACAGCTTTCCAAGGGACAACAATGGACTCATTTTCTTTCACCTTCAGTCCTTGAAAAGTCTAAGCCCCCATATTTATTTGATACAGTCACGCTAGTTTCACCCACACCCCTGTTTTTAACATTAAAAAACGCTAAGCTTACAGAAACATTCTGCTACACCAACAAGCATCATCCATGTCAAACAGCGACAAATCCCTCCAGAGTCAGAGTCAGAGTCCAGGGAGCTTCTCTTTGTCATAAAATGTTCAGTCGTAGTTTAGGCGAACAAACCCTGTAACATTCACTGGATGGTGAATTTTGTCAGCGTAATCAAAAAGTTCTGCACTTGAATGTGACAGGACGTGAATATATAATAACAATCTCCATACACATACTATTCATTTGCAACAGAAAAAAAACTATTGAAAGCACAAAATTCCTCCTGGATTATGCTTATTATCAAAACAATAGAAGAAGGCTGCTAAAAATAAATCTGAAAAGTTGCAAAATGTTGCAGAGATTCACGTGCATTTCATTTGTTGCAGTCATGGAGGCCAACATGGTTATGTTTAAGTCAGAGCCTGGGAAATATGCTGGTATTGGCTGAATAAAATATTACAAGTTAGTTTGGTGGCTTAAAACACAACAGAGTGTGGTTACTTCTAATTCTAAATTTAATCGCATCCACGTCTTTCCTGACCTATAATCAATCATTTTACAGTAGCGGTCTGATCCTATAACCACAGGCAGGGCACAGAGGTGATTGCGTTTTGTACACCAATTTGAACGCCTGCCATTCTGTTCTGATTTCAGTGCATTAAAAGACAAAACACTGCCAGAGAAAATAATCCAGGCAGCAGTTAGATTTCCTCCAAAACCTAATGGCCAAAGCCAGTAGGAATGTTCCAGTGGTTTGGCAGAATCGTTTGGGAAAGACAGCATGCAGCAGAACAAATGCAGCAGTAGGTTTTTATGAAACCACTTAAAACTGATGTCATTCTTTATGATGAATGTTCTGAATTTGTTACCATCGTGTTCCAGATGCCACATGATGTATTTATGAGACAGAACACTCAAACGACACAATAGTCGCAAAGCATGGAATCTATTCTCCTTTATCTCTATCTTCTCTCTCTTACCTGCAGTAATCAGATATGCAGCCACTATGTTGTGCTCTGTTTGGGTGAAGGCACTTCCTCCATAAGGTTCGACACCATCTGAAATGTTGACTTGAGAAACAATCCCCATCTTGGTAGAAGATGGAAAAATGGAGAGGATCTGAACAAACGAGGCGCAAAGTGCAAAACTCTCCGTACGGTGTTGTGGGAGAGTAAATGTGGAGGGATGCACTGAAGGGGATTAATACATACCACTGGCTCCAAACAACAAGAGGTGGCCTGTATGTTCTGTGGGCAGCAGGGCAACACAAGAGAGGATTAGGGCTCACGTGGAGTTGGGCTCTGGCCAGTAAGCTTTGACATTACAAAGCTGAAGTTGGGTTCATGCTTTTGAGTTCAGGACTCAGAAAACCGCTACACTATGTTTTCATCAGCACAGATCTTTGGGCTGTCACATCGCTTAGTGAGTGACGTCAGTGACGCCAGCAGGTATGATGCAATAACATAATGACAATAGCATCGTGGTTTTTGATGTGCAAGCGATAAACAAAAATAATAGTGGTGCTGCAGGTAGTAAGAAACATTTACAGGTAACACTGCAAACGTCCGTTTTGATGCCATAATGCAGTTGTTAATGGCGCCTACCATTATCCTCCTCCCTTCAGTGAATGGTGGGTGGCTGTCAGTCACCCTGTTACCTGTCGGCATACGTCACACTGCGTGGCAGCCCATCCCAAAGGTGTTTTTGACTTGATTTTAACCTATAAAAAGGCTTATATGCCATAAGCCATTAAGCATAGAAGTTGCTTTGCCTGGCTACAAATAAAGACAGGTACTTCTCCCAAAACATACTGAGTCTGAGCTTGCAGCTTGAGGGCCCCCTGGTGGCTGCGGGGCCTTATGCAGCCACATAGTTCACATGGCAAGAAACAACTTTGGGAAGTAGGAAAATGTGTTAAGGGAACTGCCTTCTTTATATCAGAGTTGACATGCTTCAGTGCTCCGTGTACCAACCCATGGTCACAACCTGTGAGTCTTTAAAACCAGAAGTTAAACAGTCTCTCCTCTTTGTCTGTTTGGCTGACTGATGAATCTGCCTTAGAAAATCAAGCAGATACTTCAAGTAGTTATGTTGGTGGTAAAAATTCTTATTATTTTAAAATCATTTATGGGGAACTGTGTAATTCCATTTTGATTCATTCAGTTTCTTTCCAGTCTCATTATTTGGTCCTGGTCACACACATCACTCCCTATCAGTCAAATAACTGTGGATGCAGTAAAAATACAATATGTCCCTCTAAAACTTAGTATAAAGTAATGTAAAATGGATGTACTTGTACTTGTACTGGAGTACAAGTATCTAAGCTTCACCCAGGGTTGTTTCTAGCTGTTTGGGGACCCTATACAAGATGCTATTTTGGGGTTTTCTGGCAGAGGGAGACATTTCTCACCTTTTCAGATGATCTGTAGTGACGAAACAGTCTGTTAGATTTTAAGAGGAAAACAGGCTGTAGTACATTAATAAGAAATGAAAAAGATGCAGCATGTTTCTTATGTATGTAGTAACGGCAAATGTGACGCTTGAGTCCACTGCACAAGATCAACAGAAATCAGAAAAGGCTATTATCTTTTATTATTTTAATGCCATGATGCAATTCTTAACAGTGCATACCGTTACTATGCTCACTTAGACACGGGATCCCGTCTAAGGTAACTAAGTCTCTAGGTGATCCTCCTCTGACTGGCAGCTGCTGCATTGTTTTTAGTCTCACTTAAAAGGAGGCCCTCCCCTCATTCAAGGAAAGACATTCTCCTAAAAATATTATTCCTATTTCCCTATTTCCTATATGTTTCTATGTGACTTGGTGTTCGGGTTATTGAGTACTGCTTACCCTTGCATTATAAAATTTGGTGGTTTGTAATTTAAGTGTGTAAGAAAAAAAAAACACCATTATTACACATGCATTTCGTTACTTCTAGGCTGGACTACTGTGACTCTCTTGTTATCAGGCTGCCCCAATAAATCTCTTAGGACTCTGCAGCTAATTCAGAATGTTCTGACAGGAACCAAGATCAGAGATCACATCTCTCCCGTTTGGCTTCCTTGCACTGGCTACCTGTTAAATCTAGAATAGAATTTAAAATTCTTCTCCTTACATACAAAGCTCTTCATGGTCAGGCACCGTCATGTCTAAATGCATGCCTGCATGTTTTAGATGTTTCCTGCTCCAACACACCTGATTCAAATGAGTGGCTCGTTATCAGGAGAGCAGAGCTTGATGACGCTTGATGATGAGCTGAATCAGGTGTGTTGGAGCAGGAAACATCTAAAACATGCAGGGCAGTGTTCCCCTGAGGACCAGGCTTGAAAAACACTGATATAGACCACTGCGCTCTCAGGTGCTGGGTACCTTGCGGTTCTTATAGTTTCCAATAGTAGACTGGGAGCCAGAGCTTTCAGCTATCAAGCTCCTCTTCTGTGGAACAAACTACCTTTCTGGGTTCAGGAGGCAGACACGGTCAGCCACCTTCAAGAGTAGACTTAAGACTTTCCTTTTTGATAGTGCTTATAGTTTCGGGCTGGCTCAGGTCTTCCCTTAGCTATGCTGCCATAGGACTAGACTGCCCTCGTTACTAAATAAGCTTCTTCCCTGGAGTTTCTGTGCTCTCTCGTCCAGCATGTTCTCATGGATTGCGGCTTTTGCTGTGGTCTTGCACTGACGTCCACTACATATATTATCACTGTCATTATTGCTACCATATCAGTATCCATTACAGTTTATAGTTAGTTAATGATTTGCTGCTGCTGTGCATCTGTGCCTCTCCCCCCAGGGGTCACGGACCCTTGGTGAAAGACTCCTGATCTAAGTCCAGGGGTACAGTCGCATAGTAAATACCAAATCCTTTCAAGGAAAGATGTGAAGGAGAACTCATAAGGAGTTAGGAGAGGACAACTGCGGTGTTCAGAGAATCCAACTGCACTTACATTTAGACTACATCATCATGCAACAGCGAATGTTATTGAAGTGATCTGTGTTAAAACTATAAAGTTCAGAAGGTGGACTATAAAACGCGCATCTGAGATACTTACTAGATACTCTCTGTGCGCCCTGACTATGTAGGAAATATAAATGTGGACAGCCTGGTGAAGAGCGGACTTCATGGCGTGGTCGCTCGCCCTCCTCCTGTCCGCTCATCTATAACATATAGATAAAGACAAAGATATGATTAATCGGCAACAGTGACTTCATGATGATCTGCAGGACGCTGGATGTCACAGTTACAAACAGTTTTTTTACTCTGTGTGTGAATGCAAGCGCCACAGTCAACAACAGAACACACTGCATGATCAAAGTTTTTACATCATGTCAACGCGCACGTCATACATATATCTTTGTCTTTATCTCTATGTTATATATGAGCGGACAGGAGGGTGAGGGGCCACACCAGCGTAACAAACACTTCCTTTGATTTCTGTGACAGGTGGACAATATTTATTTGAATTCTGACGTTGACATGAAGTCATATTCTTCGCCGGCTTGTCCGCGTTTATATTTCCTGCATGAAACAACGCTTTGTAGTCCTTTCCTCTGAACTTTTATTTTAGTTTGACCACAGATCACTTCCATAACATTCGCTGTTGCACGACGCTGCTGTACGTAAACGGATCCACAGGCGGCACTGTGCGACTCGCCGGTGACTTCCGGTGAGGAGCGTGACCTTTGCGTCAATCCACTTCCTCTGCTCGCTATAACGCTCCGAGCTCCTCCAGAGAACACTTCGCCGTGCTGTAGCAGACAAACATGCCGCTGATCCGCACCATCGCCAGCCGCGCTGCCCCCGTCCTGCGGGGACACACCATCACCCAGAGGGCTAGTTTGAACACCGGCGCGCCCAAAGGACACGTCGGCGCTCTGGTAAGTCTTTACGTTGTTAGGTGGGAACATGCTAACCGGGCGGCTAGCTAGCAGCCCTCTGATGTCCTTGGCTGCCGGGGTCAGGATCAGCGGGGCAGTGCTCAGCCTGCGTGCTCTGTTATAAAAGCCAACGCGTGTGTGTGTGTGTGTGTTAAATCACTGAAAACACTGCACTGACGCTGCGTGTCCGCTAACTTTAACTGCTCAGTAGTCTCATGTTCAGTTAGCTCGCCGAGCTAGGCCCGAGCTAGCACGTTAGCCAGGATAAGTGCTCGCGCTCTGTCCTGTCAAAATGTGATTTTAAAACTACGATGACGTCATTTTTAGAAACACACGAGTCACGTCACGGCAAGTCCTCAGAAAATGATCCGTGGAAGGGTCCACTGTCTTCAGGCCTCACAAACCTATATGTCTAATAGTACCGTACCGAGAGGACTAAACCTAACTGTGGCTGGTAGGTAGAGCTGCTAATCAGATGATCGGTGGTTCAATCCCTGGCTCCTCCAGTCTGCATGTCGAAGTGTCCTTGGGCAAGATACCGAACCCCCAAATTGCTCCTGAAGGCTGTGCCACATGAATGCGTAGCTTCTATGAGCAGTGCAAGATGCATGTGCTATATAAGTGCAGTCGTCCATTTTAAGACTAATGTCAGGGTGAACAGTGGTAACCCTGAAAACACAGACAGCTGACCAAGTCATCTAAGCTCAAAGGTTCATCTACCAGCTTGTTTGATAACCTGATGACATGGTCCATACAGAGGAGTGACGTGGTAGCTAACATGCTCGCAGCTCATATTAGTCATTTATTGTTTCTGTTTTTGATTCTGTTATTATCACGCTGTATTCAAAACAAGCTCATAGTGTGCTCTGTCATTGTGACTCTACCTGAAGGGACGTCCAGGGTCAAAAGTCAGTCTTCCCCACGGACCCTGCGGTAACTCTTATAATCAGCATCTCTCTTACTATGAAATCTTGGTCGCGTCCATAAGATTAAAGACGGGGTCGATGGTGGTGGACTTATGTTTGGAATCACAGAGAAAACGTTACAGTGTATATTTCAGGTTATTGATGACAGCATAAATGATCTAACATATAAAATTATAACTAAAAAAGCTCATGACTTTATTTTCTGTCTTTTGATTCACTGGAAAAATGAAATACTAGTGAAATACTGAGCAGGAGCTCTGGGTCCTTCTGGGCTGTAAGCTGGCTTAAGATCCCGAATCATCTCCAATATTTACCGTGTTTTACCATCAGTCTGCTCATGGATCTTATTAAGTCAGGAAGAATATAATGTTAACTCTGTTGATCCACCTGGTTTGCTTCCATTGCTGTAGCACATTTCATATCTGGCAACTCAGAGCAGTGTACAGGATCAGACCAGATCACACAGAACCAAACACAAACATACTGCCCAGTCAGCAGAAACATACTGACTGTTGTCAAGAAAACTGTACTACAGTCGATCATGTTTTCTTAATCTCTGATGACACAACCTGGTCATTTATGATGTAATACCGCAGTCGTCCCCAACCGCAGATCAATTGGTACCGGGCCACACAAGAAATAATTAATTATTTCCGTTTCATGTATTATCTGAGTCTGGACGATCTTTTATTTTGAAAAACCTTTTATTTTGAGAAATGATTCTCTCATGACGTCTGGCTCACTTGCACAGCGCACCGGTAACGATAGCGACCAGTCACGAGTCAGAGCGCTGTGAGAACAGACGTATGAATGACAGAGACACCATTCACCTGATCACAAGTCAGCGTAGCATCAACAAGCTTTAAAGTCTGTCAATGCTGACTGAATCCTCTGCCTCTTGTTCAGGAAGTTGTCGTGGGACTGGGCATGTTCTCCCTGGCCTTCCTGGGACCGTCTGGATGGATCCTGGCCAACCTGGAGAGCTACAAGAACAAAGAATAAAGTGGACATTTTAGCAGTCTTACCTGGTCTATACCAGCTTCCTGTCTCCAGTGACAACCTGGGACCATCCTCATCATCTTCATTATGTTCCACTGCAGAGATAAATATGGAACAAGTTTTACTTTCACTCTTCTACCTCTCTGACAGTTCACTCCACATCCCAGATACAAAACCAACGCTTGACTCTTGTGCATTGAATACATTGAAAATTTCATTGTACATTTTCCCCCTCAAGGAGTATGTTACAAGATAAAGTTTTAAACACCTATGTTGGTTGTGTGTGTGTGTTTGTTTTTTAAGTTTTAACATGTTCCCATTGTCAAAAATGTCCCAGTTGTCATGCTATGAGGGGACAGGATAGAAAGGAAGGGAAAAAATGAAACTAAAATCAGTGATATGAAATGATAATGCTGCCAGTTAAAGCGTCTGACAGTGTGAAGATAAACACTCAATGAACACAAAATGAACAGAGCTTTGTCAGCAAAAATGTACTAGAAGTATCAAAGTTAGCCGTCATATGTTACATTACTACACGTTTTACAGTCAGAGTGGGCACAATGTTTTTTGTTTAAAATCTCATTCTGGAATTGAACTGCAAAAGCATTTCAAAATGTGCAGTTGAAGTTTGAAGTACAAATACTGAAATAGTAGTTTGGATATATTAAGTAAATGTACTTCTCATCAGTGAAAGATTGGACATAATCTCATGGTACACACATAAAAGGTGTGCGTTACAGTTGCAGTTAGGTTTAAGATGCATATCTCCATACACAAAGACAAATGTGCCTCTGATTTGGATTCATCAGATGCGTAAATGTTTAATAAATCTTAGTCATTGTGGGGAAAGCCTCATTTCCACTGAATGTAGAGACACTGTTCATGGTCTGCAGAGCAATACCACACAGAGGAAAGATCAGTGGGTCATTTACGCTGACAGTCTTTACAGAGTTCTTCACAGTCCATTGCAAAATGAAAAGAACGGGAAACTGACACTACAAAAAGAACAGCGACTTTCTTCATTTGTCCCAACATGACATAGAACTGCTAAAGAAAATATGATTCCGTTTCTTTAGCACTAATGAAAGAATGGAAAGCAAGACATTTAGTCATAATCTAATGAACGTGAATAAAAGAAAAGTCAGTGACAGTGCACCTCTACACTTGCACGGACATCTGCTACAGAGAATGTGGAGATGGTGATTGGACTTCGACACCTCTAGGAAGATTGTGAACCCCTCTTCACTCCGGACATGGCCCTAACTCTTCACAGAGCTTTAAGATTAAACTAACTAACATTAAATGTTAAAAACATTTATTTTATTTATTTATTTTTTTCTCGCAAAACTCAAATCCATATTTCACACGTGGCTCTAATCTGACAGCATTAGCATGTAATGTGTATGCTAAGTAAACAGTTAAGGAGCTGACATCTTGCCATGTCGTTGTTGTTATGTTGTATTTTGTCCCACTCGGACTCCTGTATGTGCGCATTAAAATCACATGACCGGCAGCGGACGGATCATGTGACACATCAGGCGTGTTGCGCAACAGCCGAGTCGTCCTCATACAAACGGCAGATTTGATCAGGTAAAAAAACACGACATGCTCCAGCTGTGCGCTTCGTGTGTTCACGGTGACAGCTGCTCGCACGTCAGCACGGAGGCGTTAACTGACGTGTCCGCGCTCAGTGTACGTTTAACTCGAGTCTCGCGCTCCTCCTGGAGCTGCTTCGCGTGCTAACGTTAGCCACAGCCTCGCCAGACTCCTGTTGAAATATCCTGCAGTTTGCCAGGGGCGTGTTTGTGGATGTTGCTAGCTGTTTCTGCCAAGACATTCGCGGACAGACAGACAGCACTCATTGAGACAGACATATGTTTAAGAAGGTATATTAAATAAGTGACGCACAGTGCTGTAATTACTTACATAACAGTGCAGCCAAGCACACATGGCGTTGTCAATATGTGAATGGAGACTGGTGCCCTGTTCATTCCAGCCTTTCAGTCTGTAACGTGTTTATATCCTGATGTATGCAGTGAACTGACACAATGAGGCTGGTCATTCTGGATGAGTATGACCTGGCCAGTGAGTGGGCAGCAAAATACATCCGTAACAGCATCATCCAGTTCAAGCCGTCTGCTGAGAGGTACTTCACGCTGGGCCTGCCTACAGGTGAGCGCCATCCAAGCACGCACACACACACACACACAGGGCTGAACTTTTGTCAGGATGAGCAGAACGTACATTAACTCTGTGTGTGTGTGTCGTTTCTTTCAGGGAGTACTCCATACGGCTGTTACCAGAAGTTAATAGAATACTACAGGAATGGAGATATTTCATTCAAATATGTGAAAACCTTCAACATGGATGAATATGTAGGTGAGTAATTGGATGACTAATGAAAACATTTCCCTCAAGTTTTTTGACTTTACCTTCAAGATGAAGGTTTGGAGGCGGTTTTGTTGAAGCAGCTTGCAGTAAATTGGAGGCAAGCTATCACCTCCCATCCTCTTACTTTATTAGATATTGTCAGTCTGGAGCGCTCCATCACTCTCCTTCTAGGTCAAATAGCCCTTCCATAGCCTGGGGCTGTGCTATGCATCATTGTTCTGTTGAAATATAAATGATGGTTACACTAAGCTCAAACCAGATGAGGTGGCATGTTGCTGCGTGTTGTGGAGAAATTGCTGAAGTCAAAGGTCAATTAACTATCTCAATTAGCTATCTATTATGTCTAGGAAGACAACATAAGGTCTCTTCGAGCCTGGCCACTACAGCGTTGAGACAGGCCGGCACCTGCTGTTCTTAAACTAAGCCAAACAATTAATACTGCCAAGGACCTCAAGGCCCACACGTGACCCCTGTAACCTAAGGATAGAAAATTCCATAATACTGAGGAATGCTATGTTAGCATAGACAGTATAAATATGGACGTCATATCCGTGACGCCACCCACAGATTTCTGAAGAGCCATTGTAAAGCTCAGTGTGCTGGCGCTGGTTTTGGTACTTATGCCTCCACTGCTCTCCGGCTGTACCAGGCTGAAAGCATGTTTGCTGTGAAGCTGGACATTTTAACATGGGGTCTTATGGACACTGGCTCACTTCTGGAGCCAGCCTCAAGTGGACGTTCATGGAACTGCAGTTTTTGGTTCTTCTGCACTGGCTTCACTTCATAGCTACAGAGGCTGCCACTTGTATGGTAGCCATGCTGGGTTGAATACATTGCCAGCAGTGTCACCGACAAACCACCTCCACACCATCACCTCTCCTCCTCCATGCTTTGTAGGAACCACATATGTACCATCTCAAAACAGATACATTTCAGTGCAGATGGTTGGTACATTAAATAATGTAATAAAAAGCATTTTGCCGTTTCTTTTGTTTTACCATTTAATTCCATGTGTCGTTTCATAGTTTAGCTATTTCAGTGTTAATTTAATGTGTAGAAAGTAACAAAAAACCAAAAACAATGATGGGATGCTGTGTTCAAACCTTTGGCCTGCCCATCTTTTTCTCCAGGTCTACCTCGTGCTCATCCAGAGAGCTATCACTCCTACATGTGGAACAACTTCTTCAAGCACATTGACATTGATCCAGCCAATGCTCACATCCTGGATGGAAACGCAGAAGACCTGGAGGCGGAGTGTCAGGCTTACGAGCAGAAGATTGCAGAGGCCGGGGGAATCGAGTTGTTCGTTGGAGGTCAGAAACGTGATTTTTTTAAAATATTGTTTTAGTCTGTCGTATTTTTTTTGAATCTTTTTAATTTTAATGAGCTGAGGACAAATTATGACCAAATAAAATGATCTTTTATTCGTAGGAGAAGAATCTTAGAGGTGATTTCTTCACAGAAACTCTGTGAAACAGTTTGCGTCCTCCATATAAAAAGTGCATCTTACATGGTCATCTTAAACAACAAAATACATGTATGGGGAAGAGGAGATTCAAAGCCTCTCAGGGTGGTTTGCCCCCTCTGCAATTTTCGCTCACGAGGTGGTGTAACGTTACTTTGCCTCTCACTGTGGAGGTGGCTAATGTTGCTCGTGTTGCCGCTATATGTCTCTTGCAATATTTACATGCTGTTTTGGTTTTGTCTGTCCATTTCTCACCGGTTGCATTTGTCTATATAGGGCATCCAAAATGCCGCCACACAGGTGATTTAAAACCGCACTTTGCATCCTCTATTTCAAAGTTGTTGCCTACCATCACCATGTGTTCCCTTGTTTTGTGCCCCGTACCTCTGTAGTGACGGAAGTCCCATGACTTGATGTCTAACGTTGAAGAAATTAATCAACTAGTGACTTTTTTTTTTTTTAAGATAATGTAACCTATTTCTAAAAAAAGAAGAAAAGAACATATCCTACTTCTCTTGCATTCGAGATTCAATTTTTCTGTCATTTGGTGCGAATCGTCACGCATTTATTTATCATGATGCGTCGTTACGTCCATAGTTGTATCTTATCAGTGATCTCCTCAGCTCAGTCTCTGTCTCAGGCTGGTTTGCAATCTTTGTCTCTCTGTAGGTATTGGTCCTGACGGTCACATAGCGTTCAATGAGCCTGGTTCCAGCCTTGTCTCCAGGACGAGAGTAAAAACCCTGGCAAAGGACACCATTGTGGCTAATGCCCGTTTTTTTGGCAACAACCTCTCCAAGGTTCCCACCATGGCTCTAACTGTGGGTGTAGGAACTGTCATGGATGCCAAGGAGGTCAGACTGAAAGGCAGACTAATGTATTCTGCACTATTTGTACAATAAAACGCACAGTTTCAATGAGGTCATAAAGACTACATATTGCCTAACTCTAAATGTTCCTACTATCCTGGATCCACAGCAAGTACCCATGTTTTCCTCTCCTCAGGTGATGATTCTGATCACAGGAGCACATAAAGCCTTCGCTCTGTATAAAGCCATAGAGGAGGGAGTCAACCACATGTGGACTGTTTCAGCCTTCCAGCAGCACCCGCGCACCATCTTTGTTTGTGATGAAGATGCCACCCTGGAGCTACGAGTCAAAACCGTCAAATACTTCAAAGGTACCAACAACACCAGCGCATCCTCAGTCTGTTGACAAGCCTGGAGAAGTTTCATAGACGTCAATAGAATTGATAGTATATAGTTTAACAAAAGCAAACAGCAAAGTATAGCCTTAACTTTAACTAGGTGAACATGATATGCTGCCAACTAAGTGTATATTTGGTGAAAAAGTGCAACACCTAACTACATCAACCTGCCTGAATAACTGGACCCAAAGCACATGAAAACGTGGCTCTCAGTCTGGTTCAAAACAGACGCTACAATAAATGATGTACATACTCATGCAAGATCATGTTGGTAACCGTGGTAACGCGCCAGCATACAGAGGTGTGATGTGCATTTGAACTGGTCCTCACAATGAGTGAGCACACAGTAAATGGTAAACAGACTGTACTCCTATCTCGCCTTTCTAGTCTTCCAACCACTCAGAGTGCTTTTACACTACATATCCCATTCACACATTCATACACATTCATACACTGATGGAATTAGCTGCCATGCAAGGCACCAACTGCTCATCAGTTTCAGGAGCTAACCATTCATACACATTCACACACCGGTGGCGCAGCCTTTTAGAGATATTTGGGGTTCAGAGTCTTGCTCGTGGACTCTTCGACATACAGACTGGAGAAGCCAAGCATTGCCTTTAGCTTTTGCAGTGTCATAACATATTTCCATCCACAGTTGCATTAATTTTCTGCCAAGATCTTGGCAAGAGCAATGGGGCTCAGGTCAGGTGGCCAATCCATATGTTAAAAGGGTGTACTCATACTCCCCTGAACCACTCATTTCCAATGATGAATGAGTCATCTGGGATTTTCCCCTACCATCACTGAATAAAGACCTGGTCATTTGCTATATTCAGGTAGTCAGCTGACCTCATTCTTTGGGGACGTAACGTTGCAGAACCTAGACCTGACCAACTGCAGCGACCCCAGGTCATAAAACCAGCCCCCACACTAGGGATTGGGCACTAGGGATCCACACGTCTCACCCTGATGTGCCCAAGATGATGCTTCACCACTATCCTTCCAGGTAGTAATAATGTATCGGACAGTTCTTAATCGGATTGGAGTATTTTCAGTGAACTCCTTAGTTGTTTTCTTGGCTTGATGTAGGCCAAGAATTTGACCCTTCTGAAACTTTGACCGCAGGATATGTCTTCTGACATGGCGGTTTTAGAAAGGAGAGGCTACTCACAACATCAGGGTTAAATAACCTGCTGCTAGCTGAAACATATTAATCACTGCAGTAATTATCCAATGGAAGGCTTTTACCAGTTTACTTGCAGAGAGTCAATAGATGGTATCTGCATGTGTGGTTCCCACTGGTGAGCCATAAGACAATCGGAAAGACCGAAAGTGAAGTTGTTTTCAATCAGCCCAAAAAGGCATGTTACCCCGCTGCTCATTGAGTTGCACTGGCTACCTGTAGCTGCCTGCATTAAATCCAGATCACTATGATGACTACCCACCTACTTGAATTTACTTTCATAGCCATATGTTACCTCATGATCATCGTGTTCGGCCAATCAACAACGCCTGGCTCTGCCACCCATACGCTCAGGGAAATCCAAACTTTTCTTGTCTGTAGAACGGTAGTCATTTTAGTAATATTCTGCAGAACTCTTTGTGTGCGACTAATCTTTCGTTTTTTTTTGTTGTTTTCATTGCAGGTTTAATGCATGTTCATAATAAACTGGTGGACCCAGTGCTCAGCATAAAGGACCAGTGAAACACAGATCACCAGGAAAACAACTGAAGATGTCAAGATGGTGAACGGACAGCCTTATTACTGTATACTGTTTTCTACCCGAGGAACTGTTGAGCCAGTGTTTGACTGTCCCCGCCTGTGCATATTGTTTCTTCATGGACTTCAACTGTCTTTGTATAACGTTAGCTTGAGATTGTTCACGTTTGATCAAAGCTAAATGCTCTTGGAGTTTTGGTGTAATCATGAAATGCCTGCACTCATCAACAGTGGAGATTGCCTGCTGATAACTGATGTGAATCACTGCTGGTGGTCTAGTTTGTGAACACACGGCTGAGGCTTTTCTCTGAGACTGAAGCATTAATCTGTTTGACAGCTTTTCTATGTTATCTTTCATCTCGCACTTAGTGGTGGACCGGAGGAATCAAATACTTAACACGAATGAATGTAAACAAAAGTGACCTTTGACTCTGGTCAAACTCTTTCAGGAGCTCCTGACTTCTCCTTCGCTGACAGTAACAATGGTAGCCGCCAAACAGCAACAGTGAAGGACGGTCAGAAGTCAAAATACTACATTTTAATTTTCACTCCGCTTAAAGCCACAAAATAATCTGAACTCAAGGTCCACTGGATTTTTTACCTCTCTTAGAGTCGTCATCCTTTGTGTTTTTGTTGAGGTGTTCACAGACCCACTGCCAGCTCCACCGCAGTGCTCGAGCGCAATGGAGAACTTATCATTTCCCCCAGTGGCATCAAATTACTGACAAGTTTCTGTTGGCAGCATCTGGCTTCACGAGGCATCTGTTCAACACATTCATGTTTTTAGGATCTTTTTTTTGTAGCCTTTGAATTCTCTCAGCTGTAATGCCGTGATTCGTTTCCATCTTTTCGTATTTGGTTCCAACATTCCTTCCTTGGTTTTCTTCTTCTTCTTCTAATGTCACTCCCTCTGTTCACCAGGCTGTTACAGTTATGACTTTTAGTATTTTTACACATATGCTGTCACTTTTATCGCTTTATTTTTTTTAATTACAATTAAAATAAACTTTGCTAAGAATCCTTTGATTCCTACTTCTGTATCTTTTCTCCCTTTCCATTTAAAAGTGAAGGGGGATAATGGTGAGATTATTTCAGAGGAGAGCTGTTTTGTCTCTCTGTGTTACAGTTCCGTTGTTTTCCACAGTGGGGCAGTCATTTCTAAGACTTGGAACAGCGACGCATGTCCTCCATAGATGCAGCAATAATAATAAATACAACTATAATCATGTAATACGACAAATAGTATTAACAATTCATAGTATTAAGGAGTGGAGGTCAGGCAGGGCCACAGCAGCAGGTGCGAACACAATGAGAACCAGCAAGACAAGACGGCAGAAAAACTCTGTGGAAGTCTACAGTACAGTGTTTTCCATTGAGACAATGAACAATAAAAGCTACTACATGTTGTATACCCAATCAGCAAGGCTTACAGTGTAGTCCAGATGTTGTTTCACTGTTGAAATCAAGAGTTTGACAATAACAGGGACTTAGTAAAATAACTGCACACAGTACTTTCTGTGTTCTGTTCTGTTCTGGGTGATGGCTCTGCCTGCCCTCGTTTCTGCACATAATTAACATCTTTGTTAGTACTAGTTTGATTTTCGATGACGGGCCGTGGAGGAATATTCAATATTTTATTCTCACTGGTTAACACTCATTAGTTAGCTCACTTTTGGCTAAAATAAGCGCCTCGTCTCTGGGTCAGCATTGAGGGTAACATTGTTACTTCTACTCAAGTAAAAACTCTACTAAGGCACCACTATTGTTTATGACTAAATATTAATTCATGATCACACTGTTATATTTCTGAAAGTGCTGCAGAAGTGAGAGACCTGATCTTTCTGCATGACAGATCAAAGCGGGTACCTTTTGCTCCACGGTCCTCACACAACGCATCCACACTGTGCCACTGCTCCTTCTCTCTGGACCACTAATTTGACATTTTGGGCAATCCTCTTATTTAGAGCAGGTGGGACACCGTGTGGGAGGTGAGCTCAACATGTGTCGCCCGCGGTGTCTTGCATCTAGCTGCTGTACGCCGCTGGATTACACAGTCTTTGAATAGAACACATAGCCGTGTGATGTCTCTGGGAAAGCCACAGTGGAGCTATGGGTTAGCTGTTCCATGCTGCGTAGGCTCAAAAGCATCAGGGAATAAAGCCCTATACTGCTGATGGAGAACAAATTGTTGGGTCAGGTCATCAGCAAGACACAAAGAGACAGCAAGCATGCTAGAGGTCACAAGATTAGTACCGCGCCACAATGCCTAACATACTAAAGTCACATACAAGCAGTGCAGTGAATATGACACACATTTTGCATACATACATGTATACTGTTGATACATATGCACATCCCAAACACATACATCAAGACGATTGTAAAGTGCAGATTTCTGCGTTTTCTGCCTTCGCGCCGCGGTGTTCGGATGATAGTCGTCGCTACACTAACCGCTGTGATAGAGACGACATCCAGCTTCTGCAGTTTTCGCCGCAATAAGGCCAGTAAGTGGCTCTAATATGAAATAACACAATGATGTGTTTTATTTTATACTGCTGATGCATTAATGTGTGAGTATTAAGGTGGAATTGGACAATAAATTCTTAGAAGTCCCAAATGTTTTTTTCTTAAGCGAGTCAAATCCCATCTCTTTGCCTCCCAAGACACTGTCCACTTTACCTAGTCTTACCAAGGTATCAGAACCTGTCTAATAATCATAATGTTGAATTTGTAGCATATTTATATATATAATGTAATTAGTAGCGTAGTAGTAGTAGTTCAAATGTATTATGTCATTTCAAATTTAGGCTGGCAAAGGCCTGCTGCTGTGGAATTTTTCCTGAAAAATTATACTGTGTCCTAAACTCAGGTAGCATCTCAACTGACAGGGTCTTCATCCAATCATGTCAATGCCACACCGGCATTGAATCAGATGAATATCATTCCAAAGCTTCAGCGCTATGGTGGAGGTGAATGCAGACTGGAAGAGAAAGAGCATTTGGACATTAGCACAGCAGGTTTGCCAGGTTTCGTTGCTTCTCTTTGGAATACACGCTTGCTCTTCACAATGTGAGGATGTCGCCAGTGTATCCATCTTAAACATCACAGGGAGGTTTCCTTAATTACCTCACACAGCTGTTGCAATTACAGCCACCAGATGGTGTCAATGTAACATTACACCACATTAGACTTTTCCTTTAATTCTATCTGATTCTATTAAGTTAGGGATGCAATGGAAACAAGCCATCACTAGTCACATGTCAAAGCTGTTTGAGATCAAACGAAAAAAAAAACCTATAGTGAACAAAATCCAAAAATCCTGAGTGTTATCAGATTGTAGACTTATTTCAAGAGACATACTGCTTCCTGCATACAAAGCTCGTCCGCAGTTCTGCTGCCTGGTTGAATCAGAGTTCAGTGTGTGGCTCACAGTAGCCGCGCGCGCGCGCGCGCGTGTGTGTGTGTGTGACACAGTAAACAGTGCTGCATTTGCATTTCAGCACCTTCAAAACGCATGCTGCTGATTAAATATGACATATAAAAATACTGAGTAATTACTTAATTATGATGCAGTGAGGGCTGATTAAACAGGCAGCAGGATGAGAGCAGCCCACCCTCCTCTGTGTGGCCTCTTTGTTCTCTGATGGAATGATCGGATCTGCTGCTTTTTGATTCTTTAATTTGAATGTCTAATCGAATACAGGCCCTTCTGGAACGAAATCCTGGAGGGAAATACAATTGTGCTGTAAAACAATGGCTTAATTAAACCTGGAAATGAGGAAAGGCAAAGACAATGATAATCGCAGCACAGGATTGAAATCTGTACCCCCACAGGCTGATTGATGAGTGTTTCAATACAGTGACCCGACAAAAGACAATTCACTTCTATCAAAAGTGTTCTCCTCATACTCGACTAGCCTTAAAATGGTTAGTGCGAGGTCAGTGTCATGCACGACGTGGATAAGCAGGTCATAAATCACAAACCTGGCTTCGGTTTGTCACCACTCAAGCCTCCGTTGTTCATCCTCTGTTTCTTGGGAACAAAGAGGTTAAGAAAAGTTCACTCAGTTCTCTGTGGAAGGAAAAAATATTTTGATTCCAATGTGCCATATACATTTTATTGCACAAACACAAATTCCTATGAGCCAATAATCTAAATAACGAATTATCTCTGTAATTTACAAGGCTATAAATATGCTTATTTGGTATTAGGTTTAAACATTGAAATATCAGTAAATCTCATGAAAGGACCAAAGTCAGTAATATATTAGTCTTGATACTTTCTGACCCATCCTGTCTGTGGACCATTGGTTCTTACTGAAGATATACAGCTTTAAAAATAACGTAATAATATATTAAAGTACATAGTTCTTCCTTTTTTAAAAGTCATTTCCTAAAAAGTTCACTGTACCATAGTTCACTCAAATGTGAAGAAATAGGGTGTTTGTTGGGGAAGCGGGGGAGTAATCTACCACTGGCGTCGGAGAGTACAGTATTTGGGGAGCAGGATGTGGGATTGAGTTTAATGCAGGGTGTGTCTTGATGTCAGCCAGTGATGTCTTTTATTTTGCTGTTCTAGAATTGGTTCCAAGAGTTGTGCTCTGTTCTAATAATTGCTCGTGTGTTGGATTGAGGGCAGAAAAACCCATGATGTAGCAGCCGTCAACATCTCGGTCAGTTCTAGTTTTATTCCTTCCAGCAAATTAAACATGGGCAACTCATGTTGTACCTAAGGTACTCTGGCAGTTAAGTGAATATACCAGCGAGTCTGGCTCAGTAAAAAAATAAATGTCTTTACATTTCTGGCTTATCAGCATTGGGGTAATCATGCGTGACACGGAAGATTTACACCTAATAGCGCGGTTTGTTGGATAGAATGAGCCTCCACACCGTCCTACACAACATGCAGCCCCCTGTGGTTTCTCCCAACACATCACATGATGTACTGTGTGTTCTATTTAAAGGCCCAGCAATCCAGCAGTACATACTAAGGACACAAAATGGGCACCACAAGCTGCAGACTTAATAAACTAATTATGAGACGACCTACCATGCTTTTGGATAAAGACTTTTTAAAGAGCCCAATGTGAAATATTAAATATTAAAAATATTTAAGTGGCAAAAACAGTGTATAAAAAAGAGGTAAGCGGCATGATAGCAGGGTAATGTGCTAACAGTGTGGTAATATTTGAAAGAGTATGGTGTTTCCATCTAATCACTGTGACCTTTGAAGTCCATGACCATCAGGTATTTTTCACACCGCCTTATGAAACGCACCTAAAGTTGGGTTTGTGTCCCCATGGAAGCACGGTAATGATGTTAAATTGAGGTTCATTACTGGGCTTTGCAGTCATAAATCTAGTGAACCCCGTGACAGGTGACACCATCCTCTATCCCTGACCTCATGTACCATTCTGGATCATATCTGCTAAGGCTAAACTAAAGTGGCTGGTCACCTTGGTTTGATAGCCAGCTTCATCTGAAGGCCATGGCCTGCTCAGTAGTCTAGCATCACTAATGTAGTCCCACTACTCTCATTACACTAACAAGCAACCCCTTTGGTATGAGAATCATTCACATGTATTAACCAGGTACTTTGACCTGTATTTCCAAAATAAAAAACACTAGAAGGTTATATATGTAACTAAAGTTCTCTGAGTGGAGAGATTTCCCCTGTATATTCCACAGGGCTTTTTCCAGACACAAGGCGGCAACGGCAGATCTGCGTTTTGAAACCCATTATTTTCAATGTCTTGCATCACACCCCAACATTTTCCGACTGCCTTAAGCAATGTGCAATGCAATGTGCTGTGCTCTGTGAAGAATACACACATGGCCAACAGAAACAAATGAAATTTTATTTTGTGTATTTTTGAAATCCTGAACTGTACTTTTGTATTGCATGTGATGAAGAAAGTACACATTAAACATAGTGTAAACTTACTTAATCAAGTAATGTCTAGGGCAGGGGTCGGCAACCTATGGCTCGCGAGCCAGATGTGGCTCTTTTGGTGACTGCATGTGGCTCACAGAGGGGTGAAAGTAAGCCGGTACGGTCCGGGACTGCGTACCACTAAAACAGGGGTGCCCAATACGTCGATCGCGAGCTACCAATCGATCGCCAGACATGATCAAGTCGATCGCAGAGGCGCCCACCGCCGCAGCCGGCAGTATGGTGGGCCATCCACCCCGCTCCCGTGCGCCAGTATGTTGGGCTGTCCACCACGCCCGGCGCCGCACCAAGTCAAATGCCCCCCCGGTACACTTCCAGTATAAAAAAATATTATATGGCTCTCATGGAAATACATTTTAAAATATGTGGCTTTCGCGGCTCTCTCAGCCAAAAAGTTTGCCGACCCCTTGTCTAGGCGAAGCCTTTAACCCCAACTGGGTTGGTTCCTTGATCAATGCACACTGAGGACAGTGCTGACTCACCAATCAGGTGTCGTCGAAACATCTGCCTGTCCCCTAGAGTTTAGACCTTGGTGTTGTGATATGCTGAATATATGCCCTTCCTGCCTCCTGTCCTTTTGTGTCCCTTTGTGAACTGGACTCCATGATTTCTTCGACATGTACCAAAAAGCAATGACTTGGAAACACGTTTCCAACCAAGTAGGCAGTGTTAGTAGTGTGTGTGTATCAACGAGTAGCTTGTAGGTAGGCAATAGGTGTAGCCTATAAGCATAAAATAAACACGGCTTATGGTTCACAAAGTGTTCCCCCTCGATAACTCCACAGTCCTAACCCCGACTTTGGCGCGCTGAACCCAGCAGCGAGCACAGTGCAGATCTTGTTATATCTGAAAGGGCCTTCAGGGACCACCGCGGGGGCAGGTGATGTGCATACCCATCACCTGTGGTGAACATGCACTGACGAGTGGTCATATACACACCATGCATGCTTGGTCTCTCCAGTTAACCTTGATTGGAACCTTTCAGAGCAGCCTGGAGGTAAACAGTTTAGCTCATACTGAGGACAAGATCTTGCAATTTGTGTTTGATAGCGTGACCTGCCTATAGGAGGTTCAATCTATGGGGTCCAGTGGTAAAATGATTGCGTCCCTCCAGTTAAATGGAAATGTACCTTTTTCCAGGGCATATGTGTAGGCTGATCCTTGGATGGTGTGTCCATCTGTGTCCAGACTCAAATTGTTATTCTTCTTGAAACATAACACCATCTGGAAATTTCTTTTGCTTTGCATGTGTCAGTATTTTACCACTTTTAAACTCTTGTAATGTCTTCTTACGTGAGAGGCTTGAAAGCGCCTTGATCTACTTCCCCCTTCGTAGAATATTTGTTTTGAAAAATGTATTTTCTACTTCAGAATGTTTTGCTGTTCTTGCCATGTTTTAATTAGAAGAAAAAGCTTTTATTTCTCCTCGACACTACCTTTGCTGCCTCCCACAATGTTATCAGGGAGACGTCTTCCAAGTCATTAAACAAACAGAAGAAACTCATTTCTAGCTCAGCCTTAAAAAGTCAGCATGTTTAACAACTTCCATTTATTCTGGGTTAGGGTTAATAAAGTTATATTATATAAGTTATATTGTGTATTCGACATTCTAACATTCTGTAATAAATCCTAGAATATAGCTTGATGGTAGTGAAATACATAATACATATCTCTAGGATGTAGAAATGATTTTTTGAGACCTGATACTGATGAATGCAGCTATGGTTTTCATCTAATGAAGCATTTATCACACCTATTTAAATCCTGTCCCTATTTATCCTCAATCAGATCAACTATATCAATGCTGGATCATTCTCATTTGGGCCACTAGACATTTAGCAGCCTAGACAGCATCTACTCTTCCATAAATCATCATATATCTCCGCAGAATGGGACATATTAGTGGCACCCCTCTTCTGGCCATATGAATGAGAGGTTTAATATAATCATAATCTTTATGTTTACTGTCAAATAAATGTGTTCCCGATGGATTCTCACTGCATTTGTTCAAGCTGTTTTTGGAGGGTTATGCAGACTCTCAACATAATAGTTTTCTGCTGTAGTGTCATCATAATATGTTTTGTTGCCTTGTAGGTCACACAGGGCAGGGTTTCCATCTGGCTTCATTAGGGATTGTTTAAAACAAAAATTCTGACATTGCAGACAAAATAAAATTCATTAAAAATCTAAAAAAATAAAATAAAAACAATATATCTACAAAATATCTACAACTTACCATGAAAATGCTGACCATTACCTCTTACATCACCAAATTTCTGTCACATGGTCCTTTCCTCATGTCCAATGTCTCAGCAGATGACTACATCAACATGCACGATGCAAATAGCACAGTGTCTTTAGTTGTGAGCCTGGAATGTTTTTGAAAAAAAAGGTGCCAGAATCAGACTACTCTAAATCTGAGCCATCGCTTTGTCATTCGCTGGTAACTGTGCAGCAAGAAGAAAATACCACAAAAGTTACATGTTTTACGGTTTCATTTTTACCAAGGACGAGGAGATAATTTCCTAAGCGCCTGACATTTCGCAATGGTTCCGTGCAGATTTAAAAGACTGACAAGAACACATGTCTCACTAACCAGCAAGGATTTTACACTGACAAGAGCAAGCGATGATGAATTGTGCAAATGTGCAAATGTGTGAGAAACACTGGAGACAAATAGCATGCACAACAATTTGAGTGTTTGTTTTGAATCCAATTTAAGCTGTTGTGACTTCACTTGAGAAATGCAATATATAAAGACGCCATGACTGAAAAAAGGTCGGAGATGCTGTTTTAGACCATGATGTGGAAATAGCTTAAAAATACCTGTGTTCAGATTTATTGAGAATCTGTCCCATTCTCAGTAAATGTAATTTCTGACTAACTGACACAGTTGTAGGGGTACTGATTGCCAATAACTCTGTGAAATCAGTGTCCAGGGTGATAGCAAGATAAACAATGAGTGTCCAGATTATGCATGTGTCTGATCTTTAGACAGTAATGCAAGTTTCCTATGATGTCAAATACCCAGTGTTTCAGTGACTTTTATGGATGGCATATATTGTGCTGGGAGGTGTAGAAAAACATAGTCAGTCAAACACTGATTACAGCTGATCCCTCTATGCTAGCTGGTTTAGTGGCTTCTCTGTGTTTCATTTCAGACAGCTGAGTCATAATTAGAATCCCAAAAAGTTGGAATACTGAACTGGGAGTCTAACGTCATGTGAAGTTTTATGATAATATTACTCCTGGATCTAGTATGATTCACTGATGTTTTGTCTTCAGTCTTTGCCTGAAGTTTCACCTTTGACAAATCTAAATCTAAGAAAAAGACAAAGAATGATGGAATGCAACAACTGTTATAGCCTCTACAGCAGTGTTTTTCAAGCCTGGTCCTTGGGGGAACACTGCCCTGCATGTTTTAGATGTTTCCTGCTCCAACACACCTGATTCAAATGAGTGGCTCGTTATCAGGAGAGCAGAGCTTGATGACGAGCTTGATGATGAGCTGAATCAGGTGTGTTGGAGCAGGAAACATCTAAAACATGCAGGACAGTGTTCCCCGAGGACCAGGCTTGAAAAACACTGCTCTAGAGGCCTCTAATGCCTAGTCGTATTGACCCGAAAGAGTCATAGATGATGACTTTGAGAATGTGTCTCAGTTCATTTCCAGGGAAACTGTTCACTTGACTGAACCCGAAAAAGTGAATATTCACTTACCGTGCAGATGGGGAGCCTCATAGGTCTGCCTCTCTGAAGGAATCGATCTGTGGTAGCAGTGGGAGGCAGCAGGTGAAGAGTGGTGGTCAGATGAGTTTTATTGGTATGTCAGATACTGTCAGCATCTTCCCTGATCACTGGTGCAGGAGGAGACTGCTCCATTCCAATCCAGGTTTGTTTATGCTGCTGGATGAACACACAAATGGCTTCTGGAAAATACATAAGATATAAACCAGATTCCACAGGGAGGAATACTGCAGTAACATTTAAGAAAAGCCAGTGAGCTTAATGTAGATGGAAAGACTCTCCTTAAAGAACAATAACTCTAAATAATGAGTGTACTGAACTAAATTCTTTATCACATGCCAAGAAAAAGTGCAGCAGAAAAGGGCATTTTTATGATACATGCTTGCATGGATGAGCTGTTTGCTCAGCTGCAGACAGCCGATGTTAAAGCAGGAAAGCTTTCCAATTACAAAGAACCGCAGGAGTTTGAAAAACGATAGCTGCAAGTAGCAATAAGGTGACTGGGCGTCGTTGGAGTCAAAACAGAAACGATATTTCTGCTTCTGCTGAGAAAGATTGAAAAATTTAACAGCAAACTCCAACACTGTAACCCTACTGTGGCATCAGCCATTGGTTTGTGGATAACCATTTTGCCATCTTAACTTTGTGGAGCCTGAGTTGATCATACATGGGTCCAGTGGGTGATGTGCTGTGATTTGGGCTGTGCTAGGTTATTTGTCTCCATGTGTTCTGTGATGAGCTGGCGACTTGTAAAGGGTGTACCCCACCTCTCGCCCAACTGAGATAGGCTCCAGCCCCACCGTGACCCTGATGAGGATAAGATAAGATGGTTACAGATAATAGATGGATGGACAATGATGTTGGGTTAACGACATGACCACCAGAAAGAGCACCTCTTCAATATGGCATAGCACAATTTCAGGTTTTCCAGTGTCGTGCTGTCAGTTCAGATCAATTCACAAGTAAAACATGACCTTTTAACTAAATGAAATCACAGCATACACAGTGCAGTTAGAGGAAAACACTGCCTCGGGGTAACATGTGTCCAAGCTTTGTTTTTAACACGCAATTCAACATTCTTTCTAACACGAGCATGAGCACTTAGCTAATCCAAATGCATTCTAACACAACAGTCCTTCAATAAATCTGACCGTCCTAATGTTCAGTTTTTGTTGGCACTGTTTACACATTAGTACCGCAACAATCAGACAGCGTTATTTATTGGGGAAGAGAAGTACATGTGTCCCCCACTGTTACAGACTATTCTCCCATTTTTACCCTCATCATAGCTTAATTTCACAGAATATTGTATATGAATAAATCGTCTGTCCATCCTTCCATTTTCTTTCACTTATCCAGGGTCGCAGTGGCAGCTGGCTAAGCAGGGTATTCCATACGTCCCTCCTAGCTACATTTTCCGGTTCCTCCTAGAGGATCTCATCTGTCCTGCATTGCCAGGACATATAATCCCTCCGGACAGTTTACCCCAGGGTCCCCTGCCAGTTGAACATGGCACCTCCAGAGGAAGGCATCCATGATGTATTCAGTTGCCTGACTCATACCAGCTGGCTCTTTTTTGACACGAAGCTGCAGCAGCTCTACTCCAGCTCCTCATGCAATCTCTAAAGGACAGAATATACTGCCATATGGACATGTACATGGACTGACACCACACCCATCTACTTCTTCTGTGTAACCTAATGACGTTGCTTTCTACACATTGACCCTTAAATTCCGCCAGGCAACTCTATGAATTATACGTAATATAAAACACTTAAACACGTGTATGTAGACTATTTTTACTACTTACGGTAGAAGCAACGAAAAGTGATCTAACCTGAGTGTGGTTGGTAAAATGCTCCACTCCTGAAATCTCCTTGTGAGGTATAAAGTTGCTTGGAGAACAGACCAAAACAGCATTGTGGCCAGCATATAATCTTTTCCTCTATAACCCTGCTGGAATTTCTGAGACATTGTTTCTCTCCAAATGTCAACCAGATCCTGTCCAGTCCAACTGTGTGAAGCTGTGTCTGTCTGTGATGTGACTGCAACCTGTGATGCAAGGTTCTAACAAGGTTCTAGAATGATGATGCAATAAAGGCATGGAAGGTCCTACAGAACTCTGTGAGCACACACACACACACAGAGAGAGAGAGAGAGAGTTCTTTCTGAGTACTTGTGTCAGTTCATCAATTCTCTTCCTCTCTATGTGCCCTATCAAACACAGTATCAAAGGCCTTTTCAAAATCAATGAACACCACTCTCTCTTTTCTCGCTTGCTCAGATCCATAATGGCCACCATTATTCTCAAATTTACTGAGCAACCAGGTATTCGATGAAACCCCCTCTACACTAGCCATGGGCAATCTTCAAAATACCAGAGGAGATCTTTGAATGATTGAACCAACTCTACCTGGACATCACTGATTCAAGTTGGATGACCAATTCTGATTTCTGCATTTTGGGAGTTGTCTGATTCACTTTAGTAGTTTGCCAGAAGACAAGTATTCAACCAGCTTCTCGTCATATTGATCCAATTCAAGGAGATCATTCCATCTAATATTAGATTCAAATGCACTTACCTAGTTCTTCTTTTACACCATTCCATCTATTGTGAACTCTTTGTGGAACCAGGCTACAGTAACGTGTTCACTTGCTCAGTTCAGAGGTTGGTAACCTTTTTTCAAAGGCACTAACCCAGCTGACAGGTAGAACAACTAATTACTCTAGAATATCTCAAATCTGCTTTAATCCAATATATTACCCCGGTTGGCCACTAATATTAGCTGTTAAAGGAATATTTCAACATTTTGTGTCATGTTTATTGATAGAGTGACGTGAGAAGATATCAGTGATATGAGTGTCATGTGTGTGTGTGTGTATAGAGCTGGAGCCATAGCAACACCTCCATTGCTCTCTATGTCTCACTGTATTTGTTTGTTTAATCTGTACTCAAACAGAAATGTTAAAAATTATGATTTGGGGTTGTATGGGGAATTACACACACAAACTACCTCTTGGTACTGTGTGTGTTGCAACCTACAAATATTTATAACGTTTATGAAAACTAATAATCATAATAGGCCAGGCTTTTACACAATGCAGTATGTCACCATTTTGTATTGTGACTGAGAAACAGAGTTAAGTCTATGTTGTGCATGCATAAGTACCAAGCAGCAACCTCTGCAAACTGTAATTCCTCAAACATCCACTTGAGGCTGGCTACAGAACGAGTCAGTCTCCAAAAGTCCCCATGTTAAAATGCAGAAATAAACATGTTTACAGCCTGGTACAAAAAACTATTTTGGTGTCTGTAGCTAATTTCCCCGTTCATGACAACTGTACTTTTTATATACAACTCACCTGTTAACATTACATTATTGCTTTAAGTTATGCAGAATTAAGAATGTGGCTGCTTTTATTGCCAGGTAGGTATTGTTACATGTGGTTTGTTTGAGCAACCAGGCTTCATGCAGCCCACCTCCAGACACCCATGCTTCACATCTTTGTCCGTTTTGGATTAGAGCCAGAGCCATCACACTGAGCTTAATTACACCTCTTCAGAAACCTGTGCTCGACACCACAGATACTGCACCTTTGTACGATGCTGTCTACGGTAAGTACAAGGCTGTCAGGTTTGAAGAAATAGTCGCAATCTATTGTGACGTGTTATTACGTTTGAAATGAATCAGATTGTATGATCAGCGCTAAGACTCTAAGGATGGAACAGCAACCATCAACCTGCTCGGATGAAATTCATGCCATTTCCCCACTTGATCTGTTGCCATGGCAACTTTACATTGTTACGGTTTGTTATGGTTACAGACGTGCCGTGTATATTTTAAAGAGCATATTCACATGTAAGTGGATGTTACAGCACTGCTGGGTCACGTATGTGTTGCTCTTTTATGATATTAAGTTGAAATACTTAAAATTGTTTTTCATTTTATACCTAAACTCAGAGTCAAGACATGTGAAGTCATAATGTGAACCAATATGTAATGTTGAGTATGAAGTTGTGGGTATAAGGGAACGTCAAAATGTGATCTGATGTGTCTGATATAAACAGACCAGAGAACAGCAATAGCCATCAGCAGCATCTGTACTCCTCACCTACCCCTGCCTCACTGAGTCTGTCATTCAGATCCTGAGCCACACTCCCTCCTCCCTCACGCCTCTCTCTGCATCAGTCAGTGATTGTGGATGATTAGGATTCCCTTTGGTTTAGGGGTTTGGACATCCCCTTGGCACTGTGTGGGCACTGTCACCATGGCAACTGCCAGCCTTAGTGATTGGGTAAACCTCTGCCAAGCCTGTGAAGTGGTTTCACACGCCCTGGGGTCTGTGGAATCCCTCTGTGCTGCAGCACAGCATCTCATATCAACTAGAGAATTACCAATGCAGATCCGTGAGTGACTCATAGCAAACATCACATTAGTATGATTCAAGGCATCAACATAACTTTTTACTCTAAGAATTAGGTGCATGTGTGGAATGAATGATTTCAGTAACACTCATTTATTTATTCAGACAATAACTGAGTACGCAGTACAACCTGAGGTGAGGGTCACTGAGGAGCTGGGACAATTGAGAGTTGCTCAAAGGCATCTCTGTGCTGATCTTTCACTTTCCCCATCCAGATTTGTCCTGCTGACCCTCGGGATTAAACTGCTGATCTATTCATCTTCTGTGAGACTTTATACCACTGCCCCTGTGTGACACATAATGACAGTGAAAGTAATGGACAGTGCGCATAACATCACCCATAAGTTTCCGAAGGACCGATTTGAAGATCAGAACATGAGTATGGTCACTGCCCTGTCTCTTCTGCCTCTCAGCTAATCTAAAAATCAGCAAAGACATGGATCATTAGTCGATCTGAGGTGAGTTGAATGATGCCTGGTTACTCAAACAAGCGTCCACACTGTTAATTCTGCATAACTCTTAAGTCTTAATATAATGTGAACAGGTGACTTGTATATAAATTCACCCTCAGTACAGTTGTCATGAACGGGGAAATTAGCTATAAAGACCAAAACTGTTTTTTCTACCTGGATGTTCTGCTGTGAAATTGGATATTTTAACATGGGGGACTTATGGATGTTGAAATGTTCTGTAGCCAGCACCAAGTGGACATTTGAGGAATTACAGTTTTTGGAACTTCTGCATTTGCTTCATTTCCCAGCCACAGAGGTTGACTCTTGCTGAAACCAGACAGCCAAACTAAATACATTTATAGGGAACGTGATCATGACTGGCAATGACCAACAGTTTGTGCAAATGTGTGCAAATACTAAAGCCCAAAAGTCTCTAGAGTCATGCACTGAGCCAGGCCACTTTGCCTTTAAATTGCTGACAAGGCAGTCAGCATCACAGATCATGTGAAATGTTAAGTTGTAACCTATTAAGGTCATCAAATGCACAGAATTAATTTATGTAGGACATCAATAACCACAAATCACTCTTACCTGAACACTGATGCTGTGGAAGGCTGTGACTGATCAACTTAGAAACTACTGGTTGCACATTAAAATTGAGGTTACCTGCAATCTTGTAAAACTCCTCCTTGATGTAGAGGGGTCTGTGGCCAGGGAAGGTGATGGTGAAGGTGATTTCAGCGATTTCAGCCCCAACAGAATAAGGAAGCTCCCACTTGTGAACCATCTCAATGTAACACATACCATCTGTGGTACAGTGAGAGCATGGCTTTGTGCCGTGTGGTGCTGTATTTTTGGACCCAGCGGCCTACATAAATATCTTAGTCCATCACTTGAGAATCTGTATCTTTCAATGAGATAGTCATTTCCAAAGGCCAGTGGATCTGACCAGTCTTCATTAGCATAGCAATATAACACTTGGCCTGAGTAATAATACTACAACTTGAATCAATATAAAAAGACAGTTTCAATTACAAATATATTAATACAGGATAATTAAAATGATGCGACATACGTAGAAAGACCATGGACATGCTGTAAAACACATTAATTCCTCACAGGATTGACAGTGGAAATGCAGGTGAATCACTAGAATTAATCTTAGCCTGGCTGTTAGCCTGGTCTGGAGCAGGCTAGCTGCAGAGAATATATCACCATGGTAACTTGGCCGGGTTAAGTTTGAGCTGCTTTCATGCAACCAACTTGAGGCTAAATTCAGCCAGGATAACCAACATATCCCGGCTTAATCCCTTGTTTTGGTTTTGTGCAATACCCCAATATTTTTTTTGGGTCGTTTTGATGTATTGGATAGAGGCAGCTGAAGAGTGACAGGAAATGTGGGGAGAGAGATGGGGAATGACATGCGGGAAAGGGCTGCACAGGTCGGGATTCAAAACTGGTTCCCCGCAGTGAGACTTCGCATATGGGGAAGTGCTCTACTGACTGAGCTACACGCCACCTCCCAATACCCCTCAGGTTTCTCTCAAAATTACATCTGGCTCAACTTCTCCACTGCAGGTTGGTGGGGTATTTCAGCCTACCCTGCAGTCTGTATCACCACAGCCAAAATGCATTCGCCCCACTCAAATAAATGGAAAATCCTGTGTTTTTATCACTGCACCAAATATGGTCTTAATTGGGCCAAAGACACTTAATTTAACCCTCTTGTGTCAGTTTAAGGACAGTGCATTAAGGACAAAAATTCTAAAGTTTTCATAGCAGTTTTTTTGGAAGTAGACATTTTTATCCTTAACGCCTGCTGTCACAAGTATGCAACAAACCGCTTGACTCAATCAACCAGCCGAGATAACGTCTGCATTCCCCCAATGCCAGTTAGTGCATGTTTGTTACGGACCTAGGAACCTTCGACAAGCATTTGTTTCCAGTGGTGTGAAATTAAAAGTGAAAAAAGTGATTAATTTCAAATAATTCATTAATTATAATTAATTCATTTCAAAAGTGAAATTAATAATCTCAACATTATTTACCATCTACTTGAAAGGCAAAACACACACATAAAACATTTTTTTATATACAGCTATATAAATTCAGGCCTTAAGGGGTTAATGAATTAAGAATTTGTCAAGAAAGAGATTTCATTACAAAAAAAATGTGTCATATGCACTAACAGCTAAAATATCGGCCAGATAAAGAGATAACATTTGCCCAAACTCACAAAAATGTCCATAGTGACGCATGACTGTTACTGTAAGAAGCCCCTACACAAAAACATTAAGAGCTGTGTTGATATTTTAAGAGATGATGTATGGTCACATGACATGACGAGACTACAATATGGGAATATTTCCCATCCACTTCCAGTGACCCACACAGAAACAACCTATATAAGTTTTAATATAGGTTTTGATATAGGTTTCAAATATATGCTACATACATAAAATTGCCTGTTTTCATATATTTACATATATGCACATATATGTACACACACATATAGGGTCATATATGCTCACCTATATATGTACCTATTTAATTTATTTAGAAACTTTACATTTACACGTAAAATTTGCCCCATCCAGTTCGCACCTGTCAGAACACACCACAGCCGTGACAATGTCTTTCCAATATTTGAGCAGTGAGATCAGGAATCAAACCATCAACCTTTAGGTTACTGGACGACCTGCTCTACCACTGAGCCATGGCCTCCCCTATAGATTCACCTATACAAGTACCTTGGTAACACTTTACAATAACCATCATTTATATGGGAGACATACCTTGTATGTACATATAGGGATTGTATGCGGATATAAAGAAGCAATATAGGAGATCTATGCCTTGTATGTGCCCATATATGCACCTGAATTTGGCCTATATGCAGCACATATGTGGCATATATATATACGCATATATCCTCATATAGTTTCTTTCTGTGTGGGGAAGCATTCATGGTGGTAAATTCCAGCTTGTCGTTTCATGTTCTGTGTTCAGTCAGAGTCAGACTCACGATTCAGAGCTCAGCTTTGACAGAGCAGATGTTCAGGGTGGGCCAGGAGAAACATTCATGTTGTGTATTCAGAAAGGAGCAATGGTGAATATAGCTACCCACATCAGAATCATAACACACACACACATGCTTGTCCTTTTTCTGAACCTTCTTGTGCTTCTTCTTCACGCCAAACACACACAGTGTTTTTTCCATTACTCCAATCACATTGAAGGCTAGACTTGCTCTGCACATTCTAACAGCAGACGCGTTCCAGTGCCTATTTGGTGGCGAGCACGTAGCATTAATCCCAGCATATATTGTCTCACCTTGTGTCACCCCGGTCATGATTCATCACGACCACTGTTATGAATCACAGTGCTCTCACAGTGCATGTGGACAGGCTCAGGCTCACCTGATGCTTAGCACACTAGTACGCTATTCATGGTCAATGCGACTGTCTGGTCTGCTTCCATGGAAACGGAGCTGCTATGATGAGGAAATGGAAAATGTAGGTGACAAGAAGTAATCCAGCACATCCGACAGGACACAAAGGAGTCTGCTCACCTCACGCGGTGGGTTATTATTTCACACTCATATTTATCCACAACAAGACGGTGCCAACCTGCTGGGTCTCAGCTTCAGCCGTTGTGTTGGAATTATATTTAGTTATATGCTCACGCATAAAATAATGTTGATATGTAGGCTGACTGCTGTATTTGAATCCTTTTTGGATGGATAGTAAACTAGTAAAAAAGGACAACAAGATTCTAAAGCATCAGTCTTACTGATGACTGACTGCAGTGGTGAGTTTTTTAAATTTTCTAAAAAAAAATTTAAGATTATTTTTTTGGCCATTTTATGCCTTTAATGATAGTGCAGCTGAAGATGGACAGGAAACAGGGGCAGAGAGAGGGGGAGTGACACGCAGTAAATGGGCGTCCGATGCGGGAGTCGAACCGGAGCCGCTGCAGCGAGGACTGTAGCCTCCATACATGGGGCGGTCGCTAAACCCGCTACGCCACGGGCCGCCCCAATTTTCTAAAATTTCTAAACACCCAAACATAGCAACGTGCTGCTGTGATGAGTCAAAGGGAACATAAGTGAATGTGATGAATCAATGTCATCTGCAGAGCTGAATCAGACGGATGGATGATGGTTTGCTTCTTCCTTGAATATGTGCATATGTGCAATATGTGCTGCTAATCCCTGTATTCCAATATATTTCGTAAAAGTTTAATCATTTCTTCCGTTCTTAGTGGAGTTGAGTTTATTTTAGCAAAGTGGTGCGCCTTCATGATAATATACCATGGTAAGCGATACACTGTGTCCTGCAAATATTAATGAGATATACATATGTGATACAGGTAAATGATTAATATCAACCAAACCAGGGCCAAAAGTTTTGATAATTTAAAAAGAATAATTGTAATTGAAAATAAGAATCTGACACTGAAAGTTAAGTTTTGATCTTGAACTTCGAAAAATACAATAATGTCTTCAAAAAGTAATGTCTTTAAAATAATTATCAATGGGAGTCATGAGCGAAAATGTATGTGTTGTGAAAATTATAATTCAGTTCTTTCTTTACACCATATTCACGGGACTGGTAGTGAAAAAAACTGACACTAGTGACAAAGTTAAGGTGAGTGATTCGGCACTAATCACGTTGTAGAGTTCAACAGCTACACTATAAACACTGACTTTTCCCACTTCCACAGTAAACGCATTAATTTGGCTTCATACCTGTTGTGTAAGATTTTATCATTAGCTTCCAAAATTGCCTGCGACTGCATGTTGTTCTCATCATTGAGAGGTTTCACTTGCAAAAATGTTACCAAAATGTGTCGGATTAGAGGTTTGTTTTCTTAATACTTTGGTTCCTGTACATCAGTGTTTTTCAAGCCTGGTCCTCGGGGAACACTGCCCTGCATGTTTTTATATGTTTCCTGCTCCAACACACCTGATTCAAATGAGTGGCTCGTTATCAGGAGAGCAGAGCTTGATGACGAGCTTGATGATGAGCTGAATCAGGTGTGTTGGAGCAGGAAACATCTCAAACATGCAGGGCAGTGTTCCCCGAGGACCAGGCTTGAAAAACACTGATGTACATGATGAATAAACAGGGTGTAAGTCTGCACTGATCACAGACGGATGAAACTGATATTGATTTTTCATCCTGAGATGTCAAACAAGCCATCTTAGAAAACAAGCACTTGCTACAATGCCAATTCCCTCCAGACAGTTCCTTTGAGGTAAAGCCACGTCCAGAGGAGAAACATTCAGTCATGCTCAATCGCTGTGAGGTCAAAAGCACTCTGCCGTTTTCTTTTCTTACAGCTTGGAACAGAATCAATACATGCAGTTCTATTTATGACTTCTATGAACAGCGATTGTTCCAACGGTAGGTTTGTACCACCTTCCAACATGCATATTTAAAGTGACATCTGTCCTTGTGTGAGGTTTACTGGAACTGACACTTTTGAGTAGAGTGCGTGCAGCGACAGTGAGAGGAGTCTGACACATCAGGAGTGAAAGCAACACTGAGGAGACAAACTGGGGACTACATAATCACACACTGAAAAGAGGGAGGCAGGAAAGCACAGCTGAGGCCTTTCTGCACCACTGAAACCAGAACACAGTGTGCCCGTACCCACTGAGACCTGTTTACCTCCCCAGACATCTGGGCAGACCACTGAGACCAACACAGGATGAAAAGGCAACACGGGATGATGTGGAATCACATTCACTCTGTCATTACGATAATGGCAATGCTAAATAGGTAGTAGGAAGATTCCAAACGGAGTGAAATGACCTGGAAGTATTAACGTAGCTGCCAATTTTCAAACTCTCTTATCTCCTTTAGCATAGGATATACCAGACCATCATTTACCAAAGGAAGGGAGGTAATGACCAACTCACCATATGAAGTCATATTCTTCACGGGGTTGTCCACGTTTTCCTACATTTCTTTATTTCCTACGTTAAAAACATGGTCAGAGCGCACGGGGAGTATCTATTCTGAACTTTTGCAATTTTACCGCAGATCACTTTGCTGTTGCATGATGACGTGTTCTAAATGTAATTGCATTATGAATTCTCCTTCATTTCCTTGACCTTATGGTGATTTCCATCACAGTCAAAGAACATTTTTTTTTTTGGCCTTTTCAAGCTTTACCCATAGTTCTATGCATCCACAAGAATGACTTCCTGTAGTGTTTACAGTTGCGGTGGATGTGAACAATTGTCACATTACACAAGTCTCTGTAAGCTTCAAAAACGTCTACAGTAATAGTTGAGTTTCAACCTCACAACAATTTAAGACAATTCATTTGAAATGAACACTGCGCTCTTGTTAGAGAAGAGGATATCTGCTACCTTCCTTTGGAGGTGTCCTGAGCATGTCCAGTTGGCAGGAAACCCTGTAGCAAACCAAGCACTGAGCTGCTAAACAACACCGAGGAGTGAATTTATGGCCTAGTGATTTCAGGTTGTCAACTTTGTCACATTTTCATCCGTATCAGACCTTAAGGATGAAACACAGAGATGAAGAAGTGTTATGTGTTGAAATGATTTGATTTACTGTGACCCTCAGGGATCTGCTATATTTCCCCTCACAACTGAGAAAATGACTTTGGCTCACTGGCTTGACTGAAAAGTTTCATATTTACAAAATGCTGGTCAATTTGGAGAATATGTGATGCAAAGTAAAAATCCTTTTTGAATTCCTGTCTATATATCTTACGCTATGAGCAAGAAACAATTTTAACTTGTTACTTTAGGATTTATTTATCATTTATATTATTTGCTCTCCATTAGCTGCACCGCATTGTCCTAACTGACACTCTTCAAGAAGGTCTAAGAAGAAGATTTATGTTTTTGTTGAGGTAGATTTATGTTATTTATGTTTTCACCTACCAGTTCGACCAGTTTAATCCATGTTCTTCCTCTGCAGTTCTGGCACGTCAAAGTGCTATTCCAGCCATTCTGCAACAGCGCAGTTTCTATATACAACACTGATTCTAAATGTTCATGTGTGAATGGTAGTGTCGCAGTCAAGACCACCTAGATTGAGACAAGACCAACACTTAAGGGGTTAAAACCAAGTCATGACCAAGACCAAGGTAGGATTAATCCAAGTCCATTCTGTTTATTGCAGTTCAGTTCAATTCAAACAGCACCATATTATAACACAACACTTTCCATATAGAGCAGATCTAGTCTTAATCGTCTTTAAGAGGCAGAAACCTCAAGCAGAACCTAGCTCATTGGTAGACAGACAGACAGAGAGGGAGAGAAATAGTAGTAATAGTAATAATGATAATAATAATATTATTAATACTGTATAATCAATTGTATTTGTAGTGGGTGTCAAGGGGGATCACAGCAGCAGGCTCAACCATAATCCCTGATCCAGGCATAGCCATGATCCATAAGAACCTGTGAGGTGAAAAAGCACAAAAACTCCAGGGGATAAGCTGAGTTAGTGACATGCATTGATGGGACATGAATGTGTACAGATGGGAGAGAGGGGGGGGGATGAGAAGAGCTCAGTGCATCATGGGAATTTCCCCAGCAGTCCAGACCTATAGCAGCATACCAAAGAGACGATTAAGGACTCACGCGATTCAGCTTTATCGATTGTAAGCTTTATCAAAAAGGAACATCAAGATTGCAAGATCAAAGTTCTACAACACAGGCTGATGATATTTCAAGATTAAATGGAATGTTGATATTTAGCAAGCATTTTCCAGGTGCAACATGCCATGAAAATGTGGGATGTGTTCATAACAATTATGTTTAGCACCTTTAGTATTCCCCCCCAAACTAGTTTGGTTTATGTCCATATGTGCAGTGGAAAATCACTACCAGCTAAACTGTCAGCCTTTCTAGACAGATAGATAGATTCTTTATTAATCCAGAGGGAATTTCAAGTCTTTCTGCCTGTCTAATCAAGCTGGACAAAATGGGAGGTACAGAGTGCAGATTTAGGAGTCATTAGACATGCCCACCAACAGCGATCAATGTGCACTGGGAAGAAATTCTGCCAATATCACTGTCTTTAAAGACAACCACTCTTTTTGTTAAGTGTACATCTCCCTGAATGCGCATCAATCCCACATCCCTCCCATGATTCACTGGGGCATCATTCCTAAAGGTTATTTATGATGCCAAAACCCAAGTGCCTCAGCTTCCATTACATCAAGAGTGAGGGGGCAGCGCTACACATTGTGTTCATTAAATAATGAACCCATATGCCTTGTTGCATTAATAAATCATGCACCAGCTGCCTGTGAAAGGGGGTGGAGTGGGGATTGATATGCCATTTGTGCAGCTGCGGGACAATGTATTAATTGATCATTGTAACCATATATCAGCTGTTCTTTCAGCTTAAAAAGAAATCTAAGAGCATCTCTGGAGCCAGTCTATTCCTGCAAGAACAATCTGGTATAATGAAGGCATGTCCTCATTAACCCAAACATGCACAAGCACTCATGCAGACCCTAAAACTACATCCTTGAGGCTCGACATGCAAATAATCAATTAACTTTTGCTCAACCTGACTGAAATGTTTGCATTGATTACATGTGCCACAGGCTGGAAGGTCAGAAGGAAGCAGAGTTTACAGGCTTCAGTCCACGATGCAGTGTGAACACTAGACAGCAGATCGGGAGTCTGCAGCCTCAGCTGATGCTTACATTCAGATCTCTCTGTGAGCAATTCATGTTGCAGACAACCACTCTTCAACCTACATCATTTCAATTCAAAGTTCATTTCAATGTTGAGTCAAGTTTTAAGAATAGAGAAATAATTTCTGCACAATGTGTTTTAATGTGCTCTATTTCACACCCAGCACAATGTGACCTGTCTTTGCTAGATCTCATTTGGAATGTTGGTCTTAAAATCAGCTGTGGTCCGGCGCATTGCTATCTGAATTAAAGTTCAACAAGTTGGGAATGCTTTTTGAAAAACACTACAGACTTTTACCCATTCAAGACATCACCTCCAGATGCTGTAATGGTACATTTGCTCATATACAGTCACATGGAGTCACATAATATCTAAATCACATTTAGAAAGGCAAAGAAATGTAGCACAGTAACTGTGCATGGAATCCCTGATTTCTATTCAATGTGTGTGTGCATAGAGACAGATGGCATTAGTCTCCAAATCATTGACGGGGAACTACAGATGTCTGCAACCTGCCAGGTTCTATTTCCTCAGCACAAAACTGTTCACTTCTCCAGTTTGCCACTGTTTAGATGTGCCAGGTGATTTTAGATAGAATTGGTTAAATTCAGTGCAACAGTGAGCTGGACCACCTGTAAGTGCATCTGCAGTATGCCATGTGCCATGGTCTAAAGGTTTAAATAAGGTATTGCCAATACTTGATGTTAAAATCAGACAAAACCGAAGCTCTTGTCATTGGACTCAAACACCTCAGAAACTATTTCTAGAGACTAAGTTACTTTAGACAGGATCACCCTGGCCTCCAGCTCCACCGTAAAGAATCTTGGACTTGTTTGTGATCAGGATTAGTCCTTTAATGTCCACATAAAACACATTTTGAGGACTGCATTCTTGCACTTACGTAACATTGCTAGAATCAGACACATTGTCTCTCAAGCGGATGCAGAAAAACTAGTCCATGCTTTCGTTACTTCTAGGCTGGACTACTGTAACTCTTTGTAATCAGGCTGCCCCAATAAATCTCTTAGGACTTTGCAGCTAATTCAGAATGCTGCTGCACGTGTGCTGACAGGAACCAAGATCAGAGATCACATCTCTTTGGCTTATTTCATGTAATCTGCATTCTTTACTGCACTTGCTAAATGTTTAGCATTTTTTAAATTCACTCTGTCCCTGATGTGTATGCACTAACAGCCGCTGAAACACTTTTCTTTTTAGATATTGCACTGTTGTATGCGCCATAACACCTTACCCCACCCCCACATTCCTGTATAATCTATTCTCTACAAAGTGCTGGGACAGAACACTGCAGAGCTTTCGGTAAAAGATGGGATGGATGGGACATTTCTCCTTCATGCTTTAAAAAAAAGAAAGGGCAGATGAGAGAGCACTCCAACTGACATATATGTGTCATACATTGTTTATGAGGCGTTTCACTAAAAGAAAGGCTAGCTATACTTTTTCTGTGGGCGACACATGGATTAGGACTGGAAGAGTGAGATTTCTGTTGAGATCTTCAGATGGCTAGATGTGCTGCTAAGATTAGCTTTATTATTTATTAAAGCTGATAGATTCTAAATGTCTTTATGCTCAGAATCTATCTTTATCTGTGCAGGCATGTGGCTTCTTATACTGCTGGCCTTCTAAGAAGCATACTGGCTTTTTTTTTTTTACAGCCTTATTCTACAGTGACCCTGAAATGAAAAGTTCATATACCAACAGATATTTAACAAACTGATTGATTGGCAAAAGAACGTATGAGGTGGCCTCCCAAAAAAAGTGAAACAATCAAGGTACAGTGCAACATCGTCTCCACTTTGTGTTTTTCATATACAAATAAACAAAACGAATCAATAAATAAAACAAAGCAAAACCTACCCAAAAACAACATAACAAAATAATTTACAACTACACAGATGGGATTACAGATCACATCCAGTACTACTGACTTGAATATATCGGTTTGCACTGGTCGTTATTGTTGTTATAGAATGATACATTGCATACATCTTCATATTTAATCAAGTTTGTTCACTCTGAGAGAATAAGTCATTTTTTCCATGATGAATATTTCCTGTACTACGTCTAACCACTGACCCTGTCTGCGTCGGACCATATCAAGCCATTTTCTTTCATCAGTTATATTGCCCAGGCATAGAATTGAACATTTCCTGGCTACATATCCTAACACACCATTCAATACTGCATTTACTCTTTCGCATCATGAGTTTCATTGCAAATGTATACCCACATTGCCTTCAGTATGTTTGTTGTGATAAAGAAACAAATGAGATTTTTCCAATTAAATTCTCTCTGTTGTGCTACACACATGATACCATTCTTTTTCTGAAATCGTGAAGCATACAGTAGTTTTTTGCGTTAAACTGCAGTCAAGCTTAGAAACATTCCTCAATGTTTTTTGATGATATGCATTGATCAACACTTCTACCACTGGATATCTTTCTTCTGTCTCCCCTTTTTATATTTTCCCTCCCTTTTTTTAAACTTTTAAATATGATGTTCCCTTTTGATTCTTATGTGCAAATTTGTCCTTCACATTTTAAAAACTTCTTACTACTAAACTACTATTTTAAATCAGCTCAACAAGGATTGTAAATCTTTGAGCAGATTGAGTTAAAGGTGGGGGGAACGGTTTCAGCAAACTATATTTTGAAAATACACAACCCATGCCTTTTCTTCAGACCTCTGAAAACCTCTCCATTATAACCTAAAAATGCTCCAGAGAACATCTCCTACCCCACCTTTAAGTTGGCCAACTCCGTAATTCAGTTTGAACCGGTTTTATATTTTCTGGATACAACAACGTCAGGAGTGGGAGTCCACAACTATTTTGCTCAAGCAGGTTAGCTGTGTGTTTTTACTTTCATCATGTTAGATTATGTTAGCTCAGACTGGCATGTTTACAGCAGTTCTACAGCTTGGAGGATTTTATATATATATGTTTACTAGGACTAGATGTTACAATCTCTTGTTCCAATCTCGCTGGAAGCTCCTTGAGGTCACTTGGCAGCACACCTGGGACCCCTGTCACCTTCTTCTGGGTGGCGCACATCCTCAAACACCAGGCGCCTGTGTTCAGCTGGAGTAGCCTTCTGCCATGTGGGTGTTGTTGCTCCCAGACCTAGGCCCCCTCTGCCATGTTGGATTTGGCCCACTATGTCCCGGTGTCTCAGAGTGGACTTTGCCTGTGCCACTGCTGCACTTGGCTTCCACCTTGTCCCTGTGGCTAAGGCGGGAGCAGCACCTCTGACAAGAGGATCCTGGGATTCTGTGAGAGTTATTTCAAATCTTGCTTAAAAGAACATATACTCCTCCACCAGGCTTGAAATTGGCAGAAAGAGGGCTCTGTTGCCATACAGGCCTATGCTGCCCAGGCATCTGGGTAGTCGAGTCACTTCCTCACTTGCACATTCACCAATTGCTCCAACCGCTTGGCATAGGATAGGGTGACCTTGTAGATGGAAATTGGACACATGAGGTGGGGCATCAGTCCGAACTGAAACCACCAAAGCTTCAGCATCCCTGGGAGAGCAGTAGTGTTGATCTGCTTGAGGGCACCCGAGACTTGAGAGACACAGGAGATCCGTGGAATGCTCGCAGATCCAGCAGATCCAGATGACCCAAATGCACTGATTGAACGGAGTCAAGTGGATCTTTTCCTTCGTACAGTGCGAAACAAGGCAGATTCAAAGTTGTGTCATCAAAAAGACTTCCCCCAGTAAAATATGAGAAGATAAACAGCAATAAACAGATAACAGAAACTTTATTTGAAACCGAAACACTTGTTTCATGTAGCTGAGGCTTAATATAGCTCATAGGCTAAAAACAATGTAAGAGGGACGTAACGAAAATGTAATTTTAACTGCAGAATATAGGTCGTTAATATAATGCTCTTATTCACTACACTTTACTAACACTTCATTGTGTTAAATAAACTTTAGAGGCTAACACAGCTTAAACACTGTGAGAGGAGCATTTGAATTGCAGCATTATGTGTTAGCAAAATCTGACATCAATAATTATGGAGTTATAGTCACCACATTTTTATTATGCCATTTACTGTATTTACAGTTGAATGATGCTGACTGTGAGTTATGAGAATATAATACTGTATTTGTAAAATCCAGCCATTGTCTTCACTCATTAAATATGGATGGAGTTGTCATGGCGTCATCGAAATACATCATATATTGGGGAAATAGAGCTGTTGTGTGTTATAAATTGCAGCGACTGTTGTGAAAGTGCTTCTAGCAAAGCTGATTTTTGTGCTGTATGTGTCTCTTTGCTTCAGGGGTGGATTTCATGGAATGCAGATTTTGCAAAATTGCAAGCTCCAGTCAAGAGACCATTCTCAAACATTTTTGCCTTCATCACAGACAAGGACTCATATGTGAGGATGCTGTTCTTAGACTTCAGTTTTGGCCATTGTTTAATACTCTTGATTTTGTCTCTATATACCACATTTAAAAAAAAGAAAGAAATGCAATACATCTGCGCCAAATAAAAACTGGGAGAATTTCAAATCTGCACTTTCGAGTAAAGTTGACAGCAATGAGTTTTTTTTGTTACAGTGCTTTAAAGATGCCACGCAATCTGATCACACTGGCGCGATCGGCCCCAGAGGGTTAATGTCATTTTTGAGGAGCAGAGCTGGTCTTGAAAGTGATTTTAACGTAGTTTCTGCACAGGGTATTCTGCGTCCGTCAGTGAGCCCAGCCATGTGCCCAGTAAGTGAGTAACACCTGCCCCCTAATGCAGGGAGTGGTTGTATATTTTGAATCTAAATCTTGAAAATGTAGATTGTGATGATCATGTGACTGTCTCATGTATCCCAGAAAGCTCCCATCTACAAGGCTATCAGCTAGCCACACCATGAGTCCAAACATATGCCTGCTAAAGGTTTTGCCTAAAGACAACCATCTGCATGTGTGTTTGTGACCATGAACTATGCTTGAAATCAGATTAAATAAAAAATAAATTTTTTTTTTTTTTTTTTAATTAATTAATGTTCTTTATTAAACAGGCAGACAGACACCAGAAACACTGAGGCAGAACTCGTGGTCGGGGACGAAAAGCTGAGGTGATTACCGGGGCTGAGACAGACGAGCAGGTCAAAGGCAGGCAGGGTCGGGCAACAGGAGATCAGTCCGGACAAAAGTGCTGGAAAGACTTGCATGATGCAAAGAACAATCTGGCAATGAGTGGAGGTTGGTGCTTAGATACAGGGTTGATTACTGATGAGGAGCAGGTGTGGGAGGCGGGAGAAACCATGGTGACTGATGAGGAGGCGGGGCTGACAGGTGAGTGGAAAGTTACTGGGTGCAGGTAAGAGGGAAAAGCAGGCAGGGGACCAGAGTGGATTGTGACAGTTCTTTTTCATAGCCATATCTATCCATGTTTGATCATAGTAATATTCTGAGAGGGGTCTGGCTGCAGACCTCCACTGTCAGGACCCTTCGTTGCAGACTTGCACTGTGAGGTCTCCTCCACTGGTGAGGACTGGAAGTTGATTCCAGTTGACAGGTAGTTCAGTGTCAGACATGGTTTGTACAGTATTACAGTACATTACACAGTATATCCCGTGTATTTCTATAGAGGTGGGGTGACCTTTTTAAGTGACAAGCCATGTACTTACTGTGCATCTGCACCAACCCTCCCTCCTGCTACAAATGCTCTACACTCCCCAACGTGTATCTTCCCTAAATTTGGAACACCTCGACTCTCTAGGGACCTATACAAGGATCCTGTTTGTGAACTCTAGCTCAGCATTCAACACTATTATCCCAGACATCCACCACCCTAAACTCACCCAGTTCACTACAAGGCTCCACCTATCAATGGATCACAAACCTCATGACCGACAGGAGGCAGCACGTGAGGAACATCTAATCTAGCACCTAGACAATCAGCAGTGGCACCTCAAGAGATCCGTCTGTTAAATTCCTGAAGTTTGCAGACAACGTAACAGCCATTAATCACATCCAAGTCTGTATACAGATGGAACAGCTGGTCCTCTCACTGCTCAAAGCTGTGGAGATGACCGTGGGCTTCAGGAAGAGGAACCCTGCCAACCATCACCATACTCAACAACACTGTGTCTGCTGTAGGATCTTTCAGCTTTCTGGGATCACAATCTCCCAGCACCTGAAGTAGAGTCCAGCACAGACTCTGTCATCCAAAGGGCCCAGCAAAGGATGGCCTTCTTGCGCCAGCTCAGGAAGCTAATTCTGCTTCAGGAGCTCCTGATCCAATTCTATGCCATCATTCAGTCTGTTCTCTTTTCATCCATCACTGACTGATTTGGATTGGACACTGACAGCCAAGCTCTCCATTCAGGACTTACACATGTCCAGAGTCAGAAAAGAGACAGGAAGCATCACTGCAGATCCATCCTGTGTGTCCACCCTGGACACAACCTGGTGTGGTTTACATTGTTACACTGTTTGACTTTAAAAAAAAAAAAAAAAAAATCAATACTAAATTGTTTTTTGTGGGATAGAACGAGTCCACAGAGGATTGTGTAGGAAACATTTGTTGAGGCACTCGGAATGCAAATCTAATTCAATCAGGAGAAACAAGTTCATAAACTCACAGCTTCACGGAGCCATTTCAGGCTAATGAGCCGTTTGTCACATAGCAACAGCTTCCCACCAGCCATCATCACCTGCTTTTGCTTTCTGAGAAGCTTGTGGCACTGTGGGCTGGAAAGGGAAATAGCAGTGATTGGAGGATTCCTTCTAAGTGGGAGTTGGCTGTAGAATTTAAATTGAAGGTAGGGAAATGGTGAGGCGTGGATAAGTATAGGAGTAGCTCAAGGAATAAACGTGAGTGAAGTAGATTTCAGTTAAGCTCCATTTATTTTGTAATCATACGAGTCATTACCGAATGCCATCACCCTAATAGGTTCAATTTGCGTCTCATTTTTTCTCACTTACATGAGGAAACAGGGCCCATTGTCCATAAAAACACCAGACAAGCTGTTTTATATTACACTGATGTTTATTTTGATGAAAAATATTGCTGTCAGTGCAGCAGCTAGCATTTATAGCTATATCAACTTGAAGAAACTTGGAAAAAAAATCACTCACCACAAAGAGATTGCAAGGGTAGAGAAAATTATCAAAGAAAACAACGAGAATGACCCTGAAACAACCTCTTAATGTTTTTTTCTGATAGTCTTGCACTTGAACGTATCTCTAGCAGCACAGAGGGAAGTAGCATGACGTGAGGCTGCGGCAAAAGCTTAAGGGTATTAGTCGGTATGAACAAAATGCCTACGTTGACAAAGAAGATCCGGTTGATGTTGCAGCTCCAGGCATTGTTGGTTTCTTTAAACCACATCTAGGAGACTGTACAGGGCCATTTCCCTCACATCCTGTGTCTAGGATGTAAGGAACACTCATTTTGGCGGCTTCTGTTCAAGCACAGACCACAGGAAAGGGTTGGATTGCAGATTGAGTGGTAAACTGCAAGATATGTATTCATTGCTCTCTTTGACAGTACACAGTAATATCTGATTTGAAAAATTTCAACAAATTTACTTGAATAATCAAATTTAATTATGAAAAATGTGAACAGCAGAGGCCAAGAAACTCATCAGCTTTTTTGGGGCCCTTGGCTGCAGGCCAAGGGTGGGCTGAGTCATTTGTTTATGCCCGGGGTGTGCTAAGATTAAGACTACTAACCTGAGCAGGTGATTTTTACTTGAACATTTCAATTAATTTGAAGTCTTATTTCCAGTCCAGAGTTTTCTATGAAGACATAAAGCCCCAGGGAATAAAGCACCTTCCACTTGACTTAAGAAAAAAATATATTACTGAGTAACAAATGAACAGGTAGAATCTATTTTGTATGATAATTACATTTACAGTTAATTAGCAATGACACAATAGCAGCAGAACAGGGAGTTAAAATTGTGGCTGTGAGAGGAAGCTAAGCCCAGACGATATTTCCGTGACATGCAGACACGTTCCTCTCTCATCCGTGGTTGAGTTGTCAATGAGCTGTTGGATTCCTTAAAAGGAGAGGAAATGGCCTTTTATCTATTATTCACATGGATTGTGGCATTTCCACTGATTTCACTCTGTAGATGAAGACTGTGAGTGAGTGTGCCTTTTGAATTTCTAATGCTGTGTTCATTTAGCCGTGAACCGTCAGCACGCTCGGTTATGCACTAAAACAAATGCGCAGATGCAGTGTGTTCATGTAAACTTTGGAGAGTGATGAAAATAGAAAATAGTTTATTTCCTTGCTGATAAAAATGCCCGTGTGCGACAACAAATCCACAAACAACTTTTGTAAGATTTACTGAAAGCGCTTTGAAATGAACGAGGTACTGATGTGGATTTGACAAAAGTAGTTAAGAACCATTGGTTGTTAACGTTTCTAATTCCAAAACATATTTCTGTTTAGAATTTTGGTTATGTCAGTATGACTTCAGTATGACAGTAGGTCTCGTCCGTCCGTCCGTCTTCTTCCGCTTATCCGAGGGCGGGTCGCGGGGGCAGCAGCTTCAGCAGGGAGACCCAGACTTCCCTCTCCTCAGACACTTCGTCCAGCTCCCCCAGGGGGACCCCAAGGCGTTCCCAGGCCAGCCGAGAGACATAGTCCCTGCAGTGTGTCCTGGGTCTTCCCCGGGGCTGCCTCCCGGAGGGACGTGCCCGGAACACCTCACCAGGGAGGCGTCCAGGAGGCATCCTCACTGGATGCCCGAGCCACCTCAACTGGCTCCTCTCGATGCCGAGGAGCAGCGGTTCTACTCCGAGCTCCCCGCGGATGGCCGAGCTTCTCACCCTATCTCTAAGGGAGAGCCCAGCCACTCCGCGAAGGAAACTCATTTCGGCCGCTTGTATCCGCGATCTCATTCTGTCCGACTTAGCTCTGTCATGCCAACACCTTATCTTGTTTTTGTCATGTGACCTCTTGCGCTATGGGGGAAGCAACAACTTGGATTGCAGTGTAAATGATCAAGAAATAATTAGTATTGATATTTTAGTTTTACATCTTTACCAATTTCATATTGATTGATTCAAACGGGCAAATATCAATTCTTTATATCAATGCCAGCCATGATAATCATCAGTCTGCTGAGATTTTGCTAGTTTAAATCCCCACCCTCCTAACATTTAGCAATGAAATGCTCTAATATGAATCCATTCTACGAAGAAGAATTGTACAATTCAAATTTGATTTGAATGTCAGTGATTTATTGGTGTTTATGGCAAAATGTTTAATTGTATTGTATTTTAGTTGTGTGCTTTGTGATAGGTATATTGAATGTATAGAAAAAATGATTACATTTATTTGATAGCATTTATTAAAATCAAAGAACACATTTACATAATTATAGTGAGTAATATGACTGCATGCAAAAAAAGTCACTTAAAATGTCAAACAGAAAAACAAATAAAATGTTCTTACTAAAATATCACCAATACCACTGCTTTAAGTTTCCACTAACTTAAAGCAGATTCAATTCAGCACCTGTGTTAGTCAGGTGTTGATCTGGCCTGAGGCTGCTTATCACAGCTGGAGCACATCATAGAGCTCATAACTTGGTGGAACTGGAGAAATAAAAGGGAAAGAATCATAATCATACATAGTCATCACCTCATACTGGAAAGAGTCCCTGCCACATTTTATTACTGTATAAATAATGTATAAACCACATTGTGACCTTTTCTTTTTTTACTGGTTTGTATTTTATAGGCTATTTGCTGTCTTTGCCTTCAGGCATATCCCATCGTGCACTGGTTGGAAGGCAAGGAGACACCATAGACAGGTCACCAGTTCAACATTGTTCATATTCATACAATCCAAGCCTGTATGCCAGGCAAGAAGAAACCCACATAGATTTGCATAATCCACAGTGAAGGCACCTGAGCCAGTCATGTGAGACCAAAAGCATCAAGGCACGAGAGCAATGAGGCAGTCATGCTGGGCAGAATGTCGGCTTCAGTGCATTCCTTCAGCACCAGGGCGGAGGCGGACGAAGGAAGAGGAATGAAAGACGTTACAACAACCTACATTTTGTATTTATGTACTGCTTAGCTATAAATTCCATGCTACAGCTTGGTGAGGAGAGGTTCTCCAAAGAAACATGGTAAAATGCGAAGTGTTGTTAGCACTGAGGAGTGCATGCCAGGGGCACAGAAAAATGGCTTATCTCTTTCTCATGTGTCATTTTCTAAATCAGCTCACACAGCATCTCACCTCTGAGATGAACAGAGCAAAGAGCAACCCTCAGCCAATCCCACCCTGACCTCATCTCATTCAGACAAGTGTGAAGAGAATCAACCCTCCAGAGGCCAGAGGAGCTACAGTCACCTCTGACTGTTTGTCAGATGAGTCAGTCATGTCTGTGGCTGAAAGGGAGGAAGAAATACTTCAACTAGTTAGCGTTAATTATTTGGAAGAGGAACACACTGCCTGAGGCTTCTTCATGGATGAACCAATAAAAAAAAAAAACAAGATTGCCAATTTTCAATATCTGTGCAAATATTCAGTATATCATTTTATTATATATTTTTCATTTTCCAACCCAGTGAGTAATAGCAAATATCCCTGGAATTCTCTGAAAGTGAAATTAGATTAATGAGAGAAATCAACATCATCTTAAAAAGCAGGATAATGTAGCTAAGGTAGATAAGCAGTCGACAGGAGGTGGCAGGGTGAGAAAGCTGTTCAATTAAATCAGCCCACACACCACTGTAATCATTCCATGAATGAATATGTGCATATTTACACTCTGATCATGCAAACCTTCTGTCCTGACTGGCACATCACAGCTAGAGACCGCTGAAATAGTTCTGGTTAACAATTCAATAACCTTTAGAAATCGGTCCTCATAATTGATCCTCACAGCGGTTTGGATATGTTTTTATGTATTTTATTGTTTTTTGAGCAGACTCTGGCTGACTGTTTTTTCTGTGTTTTTCTGAGTGACTGTGTTTTCAATCTCCACGACAACGGGAGAGTAGCGATGATGCTGGTGCCATTTTTCTTTTATTAAACTTTTCATACCATGTACCACCTCAGAAAATAAACATCTCTCCACTATTTTGACCGACCCTGATCAGTTGCAAACAGGTTTGTTCATTGGAAAAAGTTGATTTGTTGTCGACTGTTTTCTGAACAGAGCCAGTCCAAGAACTAGACCTGGCGCCTCATGTACAAAGACTTGTGTGGATTTCTTACTGAAACTTGGCATACGCCAAAACCCAGAAACTTTTGTGCGCATAAATAAATTCAGATGTATCAAAGTGTGCAAGTGTTTGTAGGCATGGATCCAAGCACGTTTCTTCTGTACATCCCAATCAACACATGCAGAGGTGCCAAACTCCTCCCTGTCCACGCCTCCATTTAAATATGCACATCAATTTAAATAGGCCCTGGACCTGAAATCCACCTCCCTGTCCGATCAGATCACGCAATGAACAAAAGAAAAGGGATTTCACAGAGACTGAGATAGACATTCGAGTGAATGAAGTGGAGACACGCAGGGAGATTCTGTTTGGTACCCTCTAAACAGGGATAGGTATGATGAAACAAAGACGAGAGTGGGAGTGTGTGTGGCAGGCTATAAATGCTGTGGGATCCGGGCAGCGCGCACATACACAGGTTAAAAAAAAAATGGTCAGATCTCAAGGTGGAGGTGAAGCGGAGGGTTTCTGCCCACCGCCGAAGCGTGACCGCAACAGACAGGAATGGAGGAACCCCCCCCCCCCTTTGACAAAAGAGTGGCCGCTTTAGTGGGTGACACAGGCCGAATATAATACACCACTTACATGAACCACACCATGAATGAATGCAGAAGTGCACCACGGCTGACATTTCCATCTTTTTACGGCTTGTTTTTTACTGACATGAATACTGAACACAGGGAGCCAATCAGGGGCTTGTTAGAAAACTCTGTAGCTCTAATTTCACCAGCAGAAAATCAAGAAAACCAAAATCGTGACATTTGAATGCCCACATGCCCAAATGTGCATTGTGCTGGTTTACATATGTGTATAGTACACGTAGGCTACATACGCTTCACTTGTATCACTGTGTATTTTCTGGGTGGCTTTGTGAGTAAATAACTCCACTGAATGTAACAATATTGTATGCCATGGTACAGGAGTCAAGCGCTAAGTGCAGCTCAGAGCTTTTTCTTTCTCAGCACCCCCTGTTGAGAATATAGTCCCACGGCTATGCTCTGATGTCCGCTGATGACTACTTGTTTTCACATTATTACCAGTTTCCCAGCATCACCTCTAAGTGTTGCCAAAAGAAAAATAGCTGTACATTTCCACGGTCATTTCATGTTTGATACATCTGAACGTGAGCGTGGAAAAGGATGTACACCACTTTTTTGTGCGTATGCAACCTTTGTACATGAGGCCCCTGATCGGCACTTCTCTTCCTAATATTTCTTGTTTGGAGCCCTGATTGCAGAGTTTTTGAAGCGTTCATTACCCTCCGTTTGCTATCTCACATCACATTTGAACTAATCGTGGATGTATGTGCAGAATATGTGAACAGACGTGTTTATGTATCAGGCTGATATTGAAACAAGATATTTCATTTCATTTAGTTTTCAAATTCAGAACAATATTTGTTACATCAATACTTTCAATAAAATTTCAAACTTTTGCACAGTCTTGGGAAATATATTCTGATCTTTTAGGTGATTATCACATATCATATATATATATATATATATATATATATATATATATATATATATATATTCAATTCAATTCAATTCAATAAACTTTATTTATCCCCGAGGGGCAATTAATTGTGTTGTTTTAACGGTATAAGGAATGCCACTACTCAGGTTTGTTTTCAAAGCTGGCGTATGTGAATACGTGAATACCGGAGGCTGAGGCAGACTCAACCTCTGCCTCTGTCCTGTGGGAAATGTACACGAACAGTTTCGAAGGCTCGCGCATGCGTAGTCTGTTCTCACGCTGTCTTCAGTGGGCATCATTGAGGCACAACGCTTCTCTGCCTCCACAGTCAGGGGTTCGGGACATGTCGGAAATCCCGCCAAAATTCCCGACACGTCCCGAACCTCACCCCCAAGGTCTCGCGATGCTGTTGTCACCTGTGCAGTGATTTCGGCTAGCGAAGATGGATATTTCGTATCTACGAAGATTTTCAATCTTGACTTTTGAGGAGAAAAAATATATAATTTTAACTGAGAAACCAACCCGTGAATTAAAACATTTAATACAAAGGAAGGGACAAAAAATTGTGAGGACTTTTCAAACAGACTGGTAAAAGACTGGTTGTGTGGATGTAGCCAGGCTAGCAAGCTGCTCTGCTTCCCGTGCATAAGTTCGTGCAGGAGGACAGGCGCGTGGATTTCATCTACAAATAAAGTAAGTGTCCCCTCACTTGTTTGCCAATGGTGCACCGACACCAAGACTTTAGTTTCCTCTCTCCTTCTTTTCAGACAGCGCAGCTCTCTCTCTCTGGTTATAATGTCTTCCCATGTTGTGCTCTTATGTGAGCGATGTCATACAGTAGCTATTTCAGGCTTTTCAGACTTATTTTTGCTTAGAGGTTTAATAGTGTGTGATCAAGAGCGAGCAGTGTTTATAATGTTGTTCTGCGCCGGAGCTGTAAGTCCTGTGTTGTCGAGATACAGGTGATTTCTTGTTGTGCTCTTGTCTTTGGGTGCTCCTCTGCTCAGCTGTAAGTCCTGTGTATGTCTCTGAAAATTAATTGGCACTATAATATGCTGATGTCAATAACTAGGCTACATTTTTGACAGCTGCATTTTGACTGACTTTGCAGTGGTTTTAATACTGACTTCTACATAATATATATTTTTGTATGGGATTTAAGCTCTGACTGATCCTGCCTACCCAGCCATGGACTTCGATGCACGATACTGCTGATTCCTAGCTAACATCCACGAGAAAGTAAAGACATACCGGCACAGAAACTATGAGCTTTTTCTCACCAGCAGCACAACTGTGTGATTAGCTGGCGGGCGGCTAACCTGCTTGTACTGTGACGGCTGCGCAGCACATAAACACAAACATTCATGCTCACACTTCCCGGCAATTCACCTCAATTATTATTCCTCCCAGCGAGTTTTCCCATTTGTAATCATCAACACCGACATGTTAGCGAAGAGGCACATGCACATGGTGACGTCGGCTATTTAGTCTAATAACAATAAATAACAAATTATCATTGTGACCAAATGTCGATGAAAACGATGGACTAACAGCTGATGACAGTTATGCATAGTATTTTGTTTGACGATAACGGATTTCTGCTTACCTTTTCCATGTGCGCGCCAAAAGACGGATCTTCTTCCCAGGTTTCCCTGCGATGTCGATGTCTTCTCGCGCGATGTCGCTTTGCTTTTCCCGCCTACCTGTATTAACTCAATTGCCTTACTTTCTGGCAACATGAATGAATCTAATGAATGTTTAGTTGTTTGATTTCATGCAAATCCAACATGATTTAATCATGTTCACCTTTGAAACATGAAATTATAGCTTACATAACACGTTAGACTTTAGTTAACATAACAGCCGACCAATTTCCTGTATACATCTATGTTTAATTAACCTGTCACAGTTAAACATCAGTACAGAGCATGCTCTGTGTTTCCTCAGGGACTTACAGTAGCATCACAGTGTTTCAGTTCATCTGTGTAATCCAGAGGTTTCATACTGCACTCTCATTTCCCAGCTAGGAGGTGGGAGCTTGTCAACTTCGCACATCTTCGTACCCCATAATCACATCTCCCCAGGAGGCGACAGTTGGCTTTATTTTCATCCCCTCGTCAGCAACCTCATTCAGGCACCACTGCTTTCTCCTATTCAGTCTACATGGTAATTGGTACCTTCCAGAGAAAAAAGGAGGAGAGAGAGGCACAACTCGAGGGATGTGAGGTCTAAACAACAAAAGAAACCTCAAAGTGTCTTTGGATAACTCACAGCTTCAAAATAGCTTTTTTAATAATATTGCATTCAGCAGCCGAGTTTGCCTGCATGTCGAAAATGTTTCATTTCCCTGGAAGCCAATGTTTCATCATTAAATTTCAACTAAAAAAGAATCAAGAAGAGCTGAACGCTTATGAAATTCTAAGTACTTTAACAAAATAGTGTTTGTGCGGAGCCGATAGGCTTCCACGGTAATACTTTATATTTTCATCCGGAGATTTATGAAGGCAGATTTTCTTCAACAACTGACACCGCTGACATTGAAGCTTCAGTACACTGAACCCCCTCAGAGAAATGCAAACTAATCTACAGAAACATGGCAAAAAGCATTTTTTTGTTTTACTTTATAGTAACTTCATTCCAGAACAATGTTATATCAGTGATCAATCTCGGTTTATTAAGCTTTTAACTGTATATGTTTCTTTGACCTACCAGCATATTTGGTTTTGTAAAGATTAGATTAGATTAGTGTAATGCTCTCCTGATGGGCCTGGCAGCCTGCACAGTGAAACCCCCTCAGATGATTCAGAACGTGGCGGCGTGCATGGTCTACAACCAACCCAAAAGGTCACATGTCACCCTGCTGCTCATTGAGCTCCAATTTAAATCTCTAATGCTCGCCTACAAAGGTGTCTCTGGTACTGCACCTACCTACTTGAACACCCTTTTTCAGGCATATGACCATTGCACTTCTCCAATGAATGACACATGGCTCTGCCACCTGTTCGTTCAAGGCAATCCAACCATTTTTTGTTTGTTGTTCCCCGTTGGTGGAACGCACTATCAATTCCTACCAAAGCAGGGGCGTCACTCTCTACCTTTAAACATCTCCTGAAGACCCAGCTCTTCAGAGATTATCTTCTCTCCTAGCACTACATGACAAATCTACTCCTTAAGAATTATCACTAGCACTTACTGCTGCACTAACGCCTCTTATCTTATTTTTCTGTAAGTCGCTTTGGATAAAAGCGTCTCCTAAATCAGTGGTCCCCAACCACCGGGCCGCGGACCGGTACCGGTCCGTCGATCAATTGGTACCGGGCCGCACAAGAAATAATTTATTATTTCAGTTTTATGTATTATCTGAGTATGGACGATCTTTTATTTTGAGAAATGATTCTCTCAGTGACGTCTGGGTCACTTGCGCGCCGTAACGGTAACGATAGCCACCAGTCAAGATTCAGTGACTTAAAGAACTTTTCTTTTTGCATTCAGTTCCCCAAAGAATCACAAACAGCAATGGTTCTTATGGATAAAAAGGGTCTCCAGAGCACTTATCAAGAACCACATTTTCTTAGTGTAGTAACTTCTATTTTTAGTGATGCCACTGTCTAACACTGGGTAAATGTCATGCAATCTGTCTATCTGTTCTTGAGTATAGCCACCATATTAATTGCTTAACTTTATACAAACACAACTCAGAGACTCATGCTTCACATCAGTTCATAAGCCAGCAGAAATTAACATGCAGGAAATATACAGTAGAGCTGCAACCTGCCGAAAACACCTTATGATTTTATGTTTCTAGAAGGAAAGAGGTCTGTACATCTGAATGGAGCAAGCGATGACCATTGAAGTAATCACGCTTCAAAGTTCTGGTTTCCGCATTCAGACATGAGAATCTGTGTGATTGTGTTTTGGTTCATAATCAACAGTGTTTGTTCTAAAGGGATCCATTAGTAGCTTGTGGATCAGGTGAATTTTATTTCCAGTCTGGTCAGAAACACGACATAACTCAAGGTGTAACAGTTTCTGGAATGATGTGTTCATGGTGTGATACTGTACATAACACTGAAATATCAACTCAGCAATGACTCTGTTCACCCTCTCCAATTATGAGTAACAATGACCTTCATACTGTGTATAGCAGCACTTTTTCAAAGTGCCTCACACTGTATAATTTGATGTTTTGATTTTTAACTCTGCGGGTATTTCATTTTAATATATTGAATACAGAAAACATAGAATATACTTGAGTGCATGTAGTACGAGGTGGAAGGGGCGATTTAAAAGGTAAATGAATGACACTGAAGGGAGCTCTTTAACTGCAGCTCAGGGCAGCCAAGGACTTTGATTTTTGTTGCACTTTTTGTTGTAGCATCAGTTTTTGGTAGCTGGAGAGTTGCCAGCTCACCTCCTAGGCACTGCCGGGGTGCCCTTGAGCAAGTTACTGAAGCCTTTACTGCTCCCAGGGTGCCACTACATGGCTGCTGTCCACATTTATGTGTCTATAAACCGCTGTGTTTGCATGGTTGTATTTTGGGTTAATAAGGCAGTTTGAGTGTAACAAAATGTCTCCATTGATGAATCAACTTCTTTTTTTTTTTCATATACCTTCATATACCTGCTGGTTTTGGATATTGTGAACAGTGATTATTGTGAATTGTGAACGGTTGTTAGCATGAAAATAAAGCATAGATAAGGCTAATGGGAATATTAGTTAAGGATTAAGTATTGGACAAATCAAAGATCAAGCGTGTAACATTTAGCAGGATTTATTGGCATCATTTAAATCATTCAATGATTTTCTCACATCTGGCGTACTGCTCTACAAGTTGGTCTCAGGCGGGTGTGACCACCATACAACCATTAGCCACTCTACAAAATGGCTATAAAGGTTCTGGACAAAAAGCCAAGAAATGACCATCACCGTTTTAGCTGTTTTGCTGATATGTGTTTAATGTATAAATGTATTCATGAGCTTGCCCTGCCACCTCTTAAGCAGTGCCTATCACTTTGCAGAGATAGACTAATAGTCTACACAGATGGAAATTAGCTTTATAGCTAACTCTGGTACTGGAACTGCCCTGTACATGGCCCCTGTCAATTAAGCTACTAAACTAAACTGAACTAAACCAAACTAAAAAGGAATCATGTTTCTACTGTAGCCCTGAACGGACAAACTAAACACTGACTCTAGATGGAGCCTACTGTGAAGGAGAGAGTCAGGAGTATTGAGGTGTGAGGAGTACTCATTTGGTCTAAACTCTTCACCACTCGTGCCTTTAACCAAAATGATGTCTCACTGAACAGACCAAAGTAGTGGACTGATCGACAGAGGTCTGAATTAGAATTTCATACAAGGCATAAGCGAACTATAGAACTGTATGATAATCTTTATAAACCTAGGTTTTCTTTGTGTGTGATGGTTTCTTTCTGAAACATCAAGTTTCATAACACCACTTGGACTTTTTCCAGGCACCGCTTTATTTTCTCACAGTGTATTGAGTTAGTAGTCACGATACAATATGAGCAACACTGACAGAGAATGACACTGTACACAGATGATACATGTGTTTATATGGCTTGAGTTGGATGCAATACATAGTATTATGCCAATCATGAATAATTAATAGAGCAAACAACCTCGCTCTCATGTTCACATTGTCATTGACCATGTTTTTGAGGTTGCTGCGTTGAAAAATACAGCATCTGATTTTGTCTTCAGCTAGTCACAATGAGGTGAATGCATTATATGCTACATATATGTAACATGTTTGACATGGAGTTACAGAGCAACTGTGAATACACATAAATGAATCATTTGAGTTACAGATTGAAAAGCCATATAAACTTACACTTTTTTAACATAGATCATGAAAACAATCTTTTTTCTTTTTTTTTTTTTTTTAAGCCAAGACAGGACTGTTGAAGCCAGGGAACTGAAGGCCCAATTGACACTACTGGACTATCATGCCATGTGTAGGCAGGAGCCATCAGTGCTAACCCTAAGACACAGCTTTGTCAAAACGTGCAAAATTCTTGTAGTTATACTCGGGCAGTTACTATAGTCAGCGATGTAGCTATGATATTTAGGCAAAAGAAGCGGCGGAAAACAATGGTGCTCGTATTTATTATGCTGTAAATAACTTGTGGCATTTGTAAATGTTACGAAATATATTTAGTTTGTCGATTTATTTTTGTGATTTTAGTCCCCCAAATATAAATAAATTGCATTTAGCAACAAAAGGATGCCTAGAAGAGAAGAATATATTTGACCAACACTATGCAATCTGCTATATTAATTATGATACATAATTATTATATTATATAACGCACTGTCATGATGAGAATCAGGCTAACATTTTGCAACCCATGTCTCTAACAGAATTTCCTTTTGTACAGTATCGACAGGTATAACCACGTCTGCCAATGAATGCTACATATTTGTCATGTTCGGTGGATCTGAATCTGATATTGTGGTGAGAATAATTGTGACAACGAAGCAGCCAAAACCTAATGAGGTGTTGTGAGGGTCCTGTAAGAATAACCTTTGTGTTTTGGCTGTAGCGACTTGAAGCTCAGCCATATGCTGGTGCAACAAAAACAACCGATGTATGATAATCATCATTCTCTACAGTGACTGTTTCCAATAGCCTTGAAGTGTGTGGACAGTTTACACTGTTGATATATAAACTGGCCTAGGAAGGGATCTCTAATAAAGCTGGGTTTAAAAACACACATGCACACATTGAATTATTCTGTTTGATAGTGGATCACATAAATTTTGTTTTCCATTCAAAATTTCATTTTCATGTCAAATTCACCACTCTGCTGGACTGATTTTCCTTTTTTTTTAACACAACTGAATAATTGCAATACTATGGAGATGTTATAATAGATTTTTAATATATCAATATCATAAATAAGTTAAAATAATTTCCTCATTCTCTACATTCTCTGCATTTCTTGTCCAGACCAAACTAAGTAGGAGTTATGTCGATCATGTTTGCATAGATATTTTTTATGTGGCTTTCAGTACATTCCTTGTTTGACAACTGTTTTGTGTACTGACAAACCATCCGACATATGCTTTCTGAAAACCGAACAAAAATATGGCGATCATTAAAACTATTCTGTATCTGAAGTTTAATGAAGCAATCAGAACTGATGTGCAACATGACTTTTATGCACAACTTGCTACTAAGTTGGTGTCCTACAGTTTCTTTGGTGTAGGTGAAACGTTCAAAATGCTTGTGTAAGTTATTTCATTGGAAATTGTTGATGTAGCATTTTTCCCTCACTTGGTATCTGTGGTTATCTGCATGTGTCGCATTTCGGTTCCTACATTTAAGAGCATAGAAAAATACCTGAAAGTTCTTCTTTCTTTATTTATTTCTTCCTTTCTCTTGATATCACAAAAAGCTAAGGATTTAGCAGTCTGTATGTATGCACAGTATACTGCTGGTCAAAGATGGGGGTCAGTCATTCTGGAAAGAAAGAAAGTTGTTTCTTGAAGACCATTCCCAAAGTGATTCAACTATCCTCCACAATGACTGACCCACCTTTAAGTACAAGATCTAAAAAAGAGTACAGGTGTTTTACGGCTGAAGGCTGGAACTGTTTCTAAATACTATTTACATGAAATGCTCAGTAACTTCAAAATGAATAAAGTAATAGATATATTTTGTAATAATAGCGAGAATTCATGATGACAGTTTGACATCTTGTTGTTGAAGGAAGCAAAGAGCAAATCACGGTCGTTCTTGACAATGCTTGTGATTTCACCAGAAATGCTGAAGCCAACCATTTCAGAAACATCCCAGAAGTGTCTCACCACTAGAATCACAATCTGAGAAAGTTAACAAAGTCTGGCAGGTCACCTCTGAAACACTTCTGGTTGGATATGAGGCCACATGGAGAATGGCTGTAAACGGCATCAAGGCCGCAATGTCACAGAGCCGTATACCGATGGAATAAAGGGTTAAATCAAACAGTCTTCCTGGTTAGCTTACTAAAAGGCAGGCTAAGCCACAGAAACATTATGATGCTACAGCCACTGTAGTCACACAATGTAAGTATAATCCAATAATCTTGTAATAATGCAAGATTTGATTAGAGGACAGAAACAGTGGTGAATACATCATTGCGTTATGAAACAGTGATACCTCTTCTACTCTTCAATCTTTTACTGCCATTGGTGTTTGAATGGTGACTGACCCACAGAGTGACTACCTTTGAGTTGAACTGAACAAGTAGAATTAAGAAAATGTTTGAACCTTCATCAGTCTCATGGTTTTCACCTCTAAACAAAAAAAATGCCAAACTCTACATTCATGTTCTTCTTCTTTATGCAGAAATGATTTACTGTATTTCTGTGCAGCTGACAATTAAGAAAACATCTTGTTAAGTCTATCTTTAATTGCTCCTTTATGGTATTGACAGCTGCTATTCAGACATTATACTGTAATGTTTGCGTGTCATTCTTAGAAGATGATGCTGGAAATAATTCAGTATAAATTCATTTCCTGTGTTTCAGATTGTGTGTGTAGTGAGCCTTTTACATGCAACAGAGCTGTATAACAGGAAAAGTAATTTATGAACTGTACATTAAAGGACATTGTTTGTTGTTCTCAAACCCGTTCATGAAGAAAAACATACAATTTGGAGCTGGAAAAGTTTTTGAGAGTGGTGTGCGTTTGTCGTGAACAGTGCATCAATGACAAGTCTATCATTTTTTTTGTAACTTATGATACATCAGAGTATAAAAATCTGGCTGCTCGAAAAACAACCATCACTGTTCATGACAATTCACTGTTTGACAGAGGTTACAAATTCATTCCATGCAGTAGCTTCTGAGCAGAGACTGGTCTGGTTTGACCTCACTAATCCATAACGCTGTGAGGTGTTGTCTAGAAAATAGAACGCTATGCATGGAGCCGTTCAAATATATAAAGGTACACTCACTGTAGTGACCAATAGTGCCTCTAGATCCCAAAACTCCTGCAGAACTCACTGTTGTTGTTTGAAATCTCACATGATTTTTGAAACCCAACTGTGTTTACACGATAAGAACTATTGGTCTCCATAAGAAAATAAGAGAATGTACCTTTAAAGAGGAACAAAACCCCTTCATTCATATTACAGCTACAAAGTGCAGCAATTCCTTTTTCCGTTTCTCATCAATATCAATAGCACGGTGGCAAGAGTAAACAAACATTGGGCTTTTTTTTTGTTGTTGTGTTTTGATGGCCATATCTCCTCTGTGTTGACTGGAGTTTTACTTGTGCAAACATTTCTGGAGTTCCTGTAGCTAGGGTAAGGGGTTTGACGACATTTTAACAAATCCAAATCAGTATCAAATCTCCTTCTTGAATCAGAACCCTTTGAATCTAATAAGATTTAGACCCTAACGTGTACAAGCTCAGTTTGGCTGTTGCTTCAATTAACATTTGTTAAACTGCAGCTCATAATCCTGCCACTGGCGATGGTTGTCAATTTAACTGCCAAAGGGAATGCTATGCTGGGTAAAATAAGGCCTGAATGTTCTCTGTATTTACTTTTGCTAATAAAATGAATGAGACGAGAGAAAAGGTGCAATGGTGAGTTGGTAGCAATGGCGCTTAGTCAATCAGGGTATTTTGTCAACTTGGCAATAAGAAGCCAACATTTCACTGGATGAAACAGACCTAAAAGCCAAAGAAAAAACAAACAATCTAGTAAAAAAAAGGTAGATAAGTGGCATTATGAAGCACAATTCTCCCAAAGGGAAAATGTAATTTAGAGTTATTTAGATTACTTGTTATTGTAAATTCTTCTGCTGTTTCATGAAGACCCACTGCTACTCTGACTGATTGGCCAGACCTAACCCTATCATTACCCTTCCCCTTACCTTCACCAGCCTGACCAACAGAGGTAACAACTACTAGGCAATCAGAGCGGCTTGAATGCTACACGGGGCGTGTTGGGTAGGATTTATACTAATACGTAGGTTACCTACAGTCATTAGCCTTGGATTACCTACACATGTTATTATGCAAAAAGTCATGATGGCTTTGATTCAAACTGTTTAATATTCAGTTATGATATAAAGTTTGGACCCATCACCCAGGATGTGGCCAGGTTAAAACATGTCTGGACTACTTTGCTAAACTTGCGGCCTGCTGAAGCCAACCTAGATCAGCGTCAGAAAATGGAAACCAAAGGGTTTGTAGAAGAGGAAAATAAATCTGAATGGTAAGTGGAGATTTTCTTTTTGTTGGGTACAGCACACAAATACCCAAAGACCAACTTCAAGGTTAATAGAATACCACCTTAATAGCATACCATTATAGCTCTAGCAGTATGAGGGTCACAAAAAATTCATGGAAACTCTTTCATGCCTCATCACTAGCACAGAAAAACAAGGCACTGCCATTTGTAATTTTTGACTTTAGTCTATTTTTGTGGTACATGTTAGGTAAGTGGCTATTATTTCTGCTACAAGAATAGCTCTATGTTTGAGAAATGCTTGCAGGTGTTAAACTCCAGACATCCTTTTTTGTTGAGGTACTTGTTTTATAGATAGAGATAACCTATCCAATAAACCAGATTGAAAAGGCCAAATGCAGTGGGGAAGAATATTCGTGAGTAAGAATCAATCTTGGAAACCCGTACATGCATCCTGTTTTCGCGCCAGGCACCTGAGCGGCAGTCATCGAAGCAGCAGAAGAAGCTGGTGCAGTCTTTTCCATCCAAACACTCATAGGCATAGTCAGCCTCCTCGTGATAGGGCACAATGTTGTTCATCTGCAGCAGAGATGTTCCAGGTCGGATATTCACCATGCTGGATGCTTTGTGCTAGAAAGGAGACACACACAGATATTTCAGTACATTGCTGTAGGAATTCAAATGAAATGGAAAGAAAGAATAAAAAAAAGAGTGTTTGGCACCTGTGTGTTATTGTTGGCTTTAGCTTTTTTGGTCTGTCTGTTGCTGGTGAAGTAGTGCAGCGTCCCGTACTCCATGAGGGCGGCAAAGGTGAAGATGAAGCAGACAGAGACGAACAGGTCCATGGGCAGTGACATAGGAAACCTTTGGCAGGGACTTCCTGGAGATGGTGCTCAGAGTTGTCATGGTAAGCACGGTGGTGATACCTAAATTGAATGTCAGAGAGCTTGTCAGTGGAATAACAAATAGTTTTTTTTCTCTACGTTCACTTAATTGATTGTGTCATATGTGGTGAATTTGTAATAGCCAAAGCTCAGATTACTGAAATCCCATTTCAGAAAGGGGCATTTTGACAAAAACTTACTGGCATTAGGACAATTGTGTGAAACTTTGTGAAAGTTGTCTGAAACTTGCTTAAATTGTGCTTGTTGCTCTACAATATTGAGAAAATATTCATCACAATGAGGAAATGACGGTCTTAAAAGACAGATGTGCAGCGTTTATAGAACAAGGTGAATTTGAACTCTGGTATGAAATAAGACACTGGAAACCTAGAGATGTGCGGGCTGGGACAGCATCCTTGTTGATCCAGAAGGAGACCCAGGACAAAACCACGATCATGCTGCATGGAATGTAGGTCTGGATGGTGAAGTAGCCCATTCTCCGACTCAGGTCAAAAAAGATCGTCATGATAACATATTCCCCTGAAAGGTGAACAATAAGGTAGCCATAGAGTTCAAAACATTAACAACATAGAGCACACTTTGAGTGGCCCATTTCAGGTTACCGATTAAATACATGCATTACATATTTTTATTTATCCATAACTGAATTACCTGCCTACATATGGGTAAAGTACAGAAGACTGTACACATGAAAAGGATTTCTTTACACCATGGTTACACAAATATAAATACTGAATTCTACTGAACTCTTCAATAAACCTAATTCTTACAAAATGTGTGCGAAAAAACATGAGACTGGCAACATGTAAGAGGACTTGTCTATAATCTTTCACCTGACTGGGTGTGTGCCACGTCAGAAGTGTTCCTCAGTCCTACAAATGCGAACTGGTAGAGTCTCCAGTACCGCTGGTCTGCCACCTCCACCGCACGCCTCTGCCACCGGTACATGATCTCATTCTTGGGATACCCATCTGTAGAAATAACCCCAAACACATTATAGATAAATCAGACAGAAAGCTCAAAGCACAGCTTGTTCATTCAGTGTAATGTACATCACATGGGAGCATTGGACCATGGCAAGGGGCGCATTCAGATGGATCTGACTGGCACAGTCTCAGCAAAATGTCTTCAAATGCAAATAATAGTCTATAGTAGGTAAACATGAACATGTAAATAAACATGAGCTTTGAAAATATTTTATTTGACTGGAGCTGGAAGAAGGCTCATGTATGCAAGGTTTGAAAATATCCCAAACTACCACTGAAATAAATATTATTTTGTCAAAAAGTTCTGATACCTGATCTTTTTATATGGCCATTGATGGGACCCAGAGGAAGTCCAATATTGGCAAAGAAAAAAGCCTCTTGGTTAAGGTTAGATAAATAAGTTTAAGGTACACAAAAATCTCTTCAGTAGTAAGAAACAGATACTGACTGTTAGAAGATAGTTCATTATCCAAGGTCGTTTCCAAGGTTTCCTTAGCTAGTTGTTTAGTAGCTTTTGTTGCTGAAATGACCACCGGGAAGTGCTCATTTGACGTCATTTTGCATGACTGTGCTGGCCCTGATATTTGTCTTCAACTCCATGAAATGGTCTTAGCTTTTTCACTGGCGTGTGGAAGATTAAGATCATGACAAGACATGAAAAGGCTAAAGCATGATGCAAGAGACGGATGTGAAGGATGACACAGACAGCATGAATCTAGTAGAGGGTGCATAATTCATTAAGTCTGGGCGGAGAAAATGGGACTGGGTGACCTCCTCTCTCCGCTGGTGGAGCAGATGATAGATTATTACTGGCTTAGAGAGGGCAGCCTCAAGCAGATGGGCCTTTTGGCAAGGGAGAACGAACATGGACCTTAGCCACTATGCCAGCCCACAAAGAAGCCCCTCTCTCTGGACAAGGAACATAAGTTGAAGTCGTGATGGCGGGTTCAAAAATGGGAGGGGAAAACATTTGACCACCTACAGCTTGAAACTCCAGTGGACACGAGTGCTCATCCATTGGAAAGTATGCAGCTTAAGGTAACACTCCGCATTAATAGTCAACCTGACAGAAACAGAATTGTGACAGAGAAAAAGCAAGTCTCAGGGTTGTTTTTTCCCTCCCAAAGTACTTCATGTTCTCTCTGTAATTACACCAACAAATTACAGAAGAAAATAATGACCATTAGATCATGCTTTGACAAACTTTGACAATCACCTAAAAGAGAACTACGTGATAAAAATACAGATGTGCACAATAAAGCTGCACAAACAACAGAGATATTTGAGTTGATAGTCCAACATTAAAAATGGCTACAAAAAAACATTAGCAAACTGGATGCATAACTGTCCTACCTCAGTGTGTACATGACTCTCCCATTGCTCCACAGCCTCAGGAGGCGGTTGGGAGTGGTGATCCAGTGGGCGTCAGATTTGCGGGAATTCCTGAAGAACGTGTCCGGAATCCAGATTTTGCCTACCATGTTACTGTTGAGCATGAGCAACTTCATCGAGCTGTTAAACTTGAGTCGACTGTCATACCACGTTTGGGCAAAGAAGATGTCAATGGTGTATTCCTGCAACAGAGTTAGAAAGTCCAATAAATAAAAATCTCAAACCGATGCCCATTTGCTCACTTTCACCTTCTAACCCTAGATGGTTAGAGGGTGAAACCTCTAACCTCTGAGTTAAGATTTTGTCTTGTTAAACAACAGCAAAAAATACATGTTTTCACTTAACTATAGAGTATTAGGGATTCAAGGTCCCCAGAGGAGGAACTCTGATGACCTATTCAAACTGTAAACGCATAATTCCATTGTAGCTTGCATGTGATGATTATTTAACATTAGCAATGGGGGCCATGTAGCCATCCATTTTGATAAGATAAAGGTAAACCATTTTTTTTTTCTCCAGTGGGGAAATTCTATAGATCATCCATCATATCAGTCGTGAAAAAGCAAACTGAAACCAGGAGTCTCACCATGTTGATGGGGTCTACTGGTCCAATGCTGTTGACATACACGGCTGTTTCAATCACTGTCGGCCTCACTGAAACATAACAGAAGAAATACTGCACTGACAAAGACTGCAACAACTGCAAAAAGACAAATAGAGACCTCATGGAGGTTAGACAACCTTTAGACACACTTTCTTCTCACCCTGGACAAAAAAAAAAAAAATGAACTTCAGTATAACACAACACGCTGCCAACAATATTATTACAAAGTTGCATGTGTGTTGTAATGATATATGTGCTTGAACTTGTGATGATCGTGACCATTTTTTCGTTTCCCTCTTCTCCTCACTGAGGGAGGACACGATGCAGGGGTAAAACTATTTTAGAGAGTTGGGTGGAATTTGTAACAATATTTATGAGGGTAACACAAGGACAAGGACTGTAATGCGCAATGAACTGGACATTTTCAAATTGTGCAAAAATGTAACTTAGAAGCAAGTACGTGAATGTGGTGGTAGAAACACAGTATGTAAGACCCAGCAGAATTCTGCAGTGTTTCATTGTGCAAAGAGTGCTGGGACACATTAATATTTCAGCAACCTTTGACCATTTTTACACAAAACAAAGTGTTACTCTACACAACCACTCGCTTAAACACAATTCTGCTTTGCCACAGCCTAGCCAGTTCACGTGTAGTCTGCATGAACACCTTTATAATGCCATAGACCTGGGTGTATTCAAGTTTGAGACTGGATGTCTAATTTTGGATGTTTATGAAATCCAGATAGCTCAGACACTCAACAATGAGCCATGATAGCCTGAAATTGCAGTTTGACATAACGTCAGACTGGTGTACAATACAGTCATAGAAAAACATCAGCACTACTTCAACACAGATTTATGTTATATTGCATTTAAAGTGTTGATGTCACAAATAGTGTGGCTCTCCCAAAGCAGTATGAGTTGCTTCTCATACTGCACAAGGCTATTTATGAACTTCTTTTGAACTCCTCATCACTGTGAGTCGAGTGTGTCGTGGTAACAGAGTTCAAACAATACACATTTCCAGAGGATGAACATGACTTGCCTCCGATGTCAGGCCGCAGTTTGTTGTCGTAGCCCTGCAGCAGTTTATTCAGGATCAAAGTCACATCGCTCTCATAGACTTTTGGTGATAAGACCCAGGTCTTATTTATGGGGACATCTTCATAGTCTTCTTCTTCCTGTTTACTGGGTCCAATTGCTGCACTGTTGGAGTAGAAAAAAGATAGTGTAGGAACAAAGTTACAGTTCTCGCACATAATCCAGTGGGTATGTGTGAATGCTTGAGGGTTTATCCATGCATGTTTCAGCTTTGAGCAATTGGTTGGATTGGTAGTCAAAGTTCAAAACAGTATATATATTTGTACTGTGATTTCAAACACTTAAACAGCACTTAAGCATCCAGACTACAACACTGGGTGATGATGAAAGTTCTTGTGATCTGTCATTGAAGTCAACAGTCTTCCAGTACCCACACCTGCATACAGGAAAAGCCCACACCTGCAGGGATCACCTCGACACTCAGACAGAAATAAACTCATTTCAGCCTCAAATTCCCTTCTGGTTGTTAAGGGAAAATAGTGTGTTAGACGTTGCTTCATGTGGCAGCTGACTAGGACGACTGAAATCTTGATTCAGTCCAAAATACCCATACGACCAGAACAAATCATGAGGTAGAGGTAGGTAGTGGGCTGGCTATACGCTAATCAGAACATTGACCATAGGTCTAAACCGGGGGGTGTCCAAACTGTTCCACAGAGGGCCGGTGTGGCTGCAGGTTTTCTGTCCAACCAACCAAGAGCACACGGTTTGACCAATCAACTCTCTGAAGACTGAGATCAGTTGATTAAATGAGTCAAGTCTGGTGTGCTGCTGCTTGGTTGGAAAGAAAACCTGCAGCCACACCGGCCCTTTGTGGACACGCCTGGTCTAAACTGTCCATTTCCTACCAGGTCTAATGCTAACCAAGGTAGCCCCATATGTCCTTTTCCCTGGGCACATCCACCAGAGAGATTCCGAGGCATTCGCATGCCAGATGGCATACGTAATACGCGCCAAGTACATTTGGCATGTTCTCAAACAGTGTTTGAGAACAATTCATTTTAGAAATGAGTATACTGGAGTCATCACAGACTGTCCAGACTGGACGTGTTTCAAAGTGATTTAATCACAGCAGCTGTCTATATTAGCCACGTAATGGCTGCAAGCAAAGCAAGGTTAATAGATACTGACGGAGCACTGAAGCTTCTGCTCATGTTGTCATTTCTATGGGCCTGGTGTAGACAGGAGGACTGGGACTAGGAATCAGTGTTTAAATTGGATACACCTCTTTGCTGTTTTGCAAAGTTTCATTAGGCTGTAGAAGTCTCCAAAGGACAAAAGACATATTTTGCTTATAGCGCATGTATTTGTTCTGTGCTTATGTCAGCAAACAACATAGCACAAAATCAGCTGTCTCTGCACATTCTGAAAGCTATTTATTTTGTGATCACAGCAACACATTCCTATGAAGGCCATTTTCAATCATCTTCTGTTGTGAAGCAAATAAAGCTACATTTGATCTCACACAGCAGGTCACATCCAAACGCCCAGTAGGAAAAAAGAAATCTTCTTAGGATGTAACCTGGGAATGACACACAGCTGTAGGCAGGATTGTGTGTATTTTCTGATGCCCCGCGTTGCTGTGTCTATTACAGACAGTTTCACATGGCTGAACTCTGTCTGTGCCAAGGTGTGCTGTTGCTGCTCTCTGTTAATGAACATGGATTTGATACTGTAAAGAGAGCTGAGGACTTGGCATACAGCCCAGACTTTTAATACAAAGAACATGACCTCAGCCATGGCACAATAACCTAGTGCAGCAGAAATGAACCTTGCTACTCTGTGCTATCACCTGAAAACAGATACTGCACAAGACTTCACGAAACATGTACATGAAGTGAATCATACTGAACATAAATCGTGGATTAAAAAAATAGCAAATGCACATTAATAATTATTATATATTTGTATTATTCTTTTTCTTTTTATCTACTGACAGTGGAGTTTCAGAATGGTAGCGTTGTGTGGTGTGTTCATTTGCATGTGTCCATCTAAACATCATGGCACAGACCACATGCTGGTCCACAAAGGTATATGGACTCTGCTGTGGATGTACACAAGATGAAATATTTTAAATGATCCCACAAAAAAAACAAAACAAAAAAAAAATGCCGGCATAATACTTCACCATTGCTTCCTAATGTCCTAAGGTTTATTAGAATGTAGATTTGTTTTTGTAGTTTTGCAGTATTACATTACATATGAATTCATTTGACTGATGCTTTTTTAATCAAACACATATTAGGTAGAAGGTAAAAGCTGAAGCTGAGTTTGAGGACACTGTCTAAGCTACGGCCGTCCATATGCAGATTTGTTGGCTATATGACCACACCACTTCTCATTGGCTCGAAAGGTTCCCAGCAGATTCTGTGATTCTGTGTTACGGTTTTCAGTGTGTTTGCAAAAAAAAAAACTGATGCTAATGGAGTCTGCATCCAAAAAAAAGAACGAAGGAGGTGCAAATCCGATAGAATGGTGGAGGTACAAGCCAGCAGAAACCAATACACTTGACTGCCACCAGACTGACCTTCAAAATGGCCCCACATGAAAGCTCTAACACACTGTAATGAACAGCTAATACAAAGTCAGTTTCCCATATTTGTGTAACTCCAGCTGAGTGTAACAGCACAGGGCACAGCCTTTAGCACTGAGCCGTGGTGGCAGTGAAAGCTGGTGAGGCAGAGAGTTCAACTGAATCTCCTTGGTTTGATTCTGAGTGTTGATTCAACGGGAGCCCTGAAGACTTTCAGTGATGAATCACTGATTCCGCACCAGTTCAGTCCGTCTCAGCATGTTCATCCTCAGGGACTTTGCTCATCTGACATTTGTCCTAGTGGTTTCCTGCTCGACAAGTTAAAACCAGTGAATCCTGTGCTGCTACCACTGAAGTTAAAGAACCAAAGGGCTTTTGAGCAGTTCACCATTTAACGTGTTATGTCAATAATCAAGGCATGACAGCTCCTTTTTTTTATATACATATTCTATGACGAAGGAATAAAGCATGTTTGAGGAAACTAATTATGCAAACAACATGGATGGTGTCAGTGAAAGAACTATGGGAAGGCAGTGTTTTGCCTCTTGTTCAAGGGAAGCGATTGCACCAGGTACGTAATGTGCCACAATCATGAGGAATGGAGGGACAGTTGCACTTCCTCATCTACGTAGGGTGCTTTGAATGGAGGCGCAGTTCATCTTATAAATTAAATTAGTAACACTTCACGTCTCCCTATTTAACATGTCTAGGCAATATATCAACACTTATGAGCAGTGCATAACATGCTACATTGTAGTTGTAAGCAGATATACATTTATCAATGAACTTCTTTGGTTGGCACCCATAAATGGAGGCTGGTGTATAAACAGGTACTAATTGACAATCTATACCAAAACACAGTTTTAATTCAGTAAGTCTTCTTCTTATAAATGTTCACAAATACTGAAAATCAGTAAATACTTAAAAATGTGTCATAGACATACTCTCTCTCTCTCTCTCACACCCCTACCAGGGTAGCAATCAAGTTAAGAGTCATAATGTACCAACTAACTTCTCTCATCATGTCACCTTGGTTGCTTGGTCGTGCCGCCTCACATTTCACATCATAAGAAAAATCAGGTCTTATCCCACTCCTGATACAGGATCTCACGACTAATTTACTACAACATCCTTACGGGCCTCCCAGCTGGTACAGGGAAACCTTTTCATACGATCCACATGACAGCAACGCGCCTTGTTTTCAATGAGCTCAAAAGGTCACGTTAGCCCACTGCTCATCAAGCTACACTGGCTACCTGTAGCAGCCCACATTCAATTAAAATCGCTAATGCTTGTCTACAAAGTAGTCCCCGGTTCCGAACCTAACTACTTCAATGCCCTTCAGTAGCTCACGACTGTTGCAATGCTCCAATGAACGGGGAAATCCTCTCATCTGTTGTTCCCCGTTGGTAGAACGTTCCTACCAGATAAGGGAGGTGTCCCTCTCTACCTTTAAGAACCTTCTGAAGACCTCCAGCTCTTCAGAGTGCCTCCTCTCCAACACTACCTGGACATGCTAAATCTAAATCTAAATCTAAATCTATTCCTTCTACAACTGTCATTTGATTCCACGCGACTAATACTTACTGCGGCACTAAAATGTTCTCATCTCACTGTACCTTGACTGTTACCCTTTTTTGTCAGGGAAAGTGTCAGTTGTGTTACTTCAGAGTACACATGACACTTAACATTCAAAACATGTATGATTAAGTATGATTGAATTACTAGACCCTCCAGACAAGTGTCAAGACTTCTGCCATGAATAATAATTTGTCTGTTTTCTCAATTAACCAGTAGTTAACTATTTTATAATTACATCTTGTCCCTCACTGAAAAAATCCAAAAATGAATATACAAATATTGTTCATTTGAGTTTCATATTACACAATATGTCTCTTATATCACAGACATGTTCGTACAGTGTACAATGGTGATTTGCAAAAAATAATAATAACCATCACAAACAAACAGAACTTTCAGGTTTTTGTCACATGTGAAACCACACTGACTTCTTTTTAACTTAACTAACTGATGTACATACAGATCTTTTCCTAAACCCTACCTATTTATTACTATTTGTTACCATGATGATGGTCACCGCGTCCTTTCCTGCACGTCCAGAACTCATGAAATGTCCAATGTTAATATTCAATAATAATAATAATAATGCAAGTTTTACTTTGAAAGTCTACCCAGGCATTGTGTATTGTTAATTTGACGGCTGTGCATGTTAAAGGTATAGTTCGAAGCGCAGGGCCACTGACCAAGCTGCCATATTTGATGAGTTGGGAGGTGTTGCAGAGAAAGTGCAAGTAGGTGCATGCGTTAAAAATAAAATCAAACTTCTCTGAAGAAAGAGAAACTTTACAACTTTTAGCAGATGGCTATGAAAATAAACTCTATACATAGAGTGCATCATTCTGCACAGTGAGCCTCACGCATCACAGTGAAGGAACAATCAGCAAAAAAATCCATTTTTGTAGAGGTGGAGTGTATTATTAGTTCTCTTGAATCAGTAGTTTCTCTGTAAACATCTGCAGCATCAGTGAAAACAGGTGACGCCTGCGCACTCAATCTGTCGCTTCACCAAAGTTTCATACCGACAACTTTTCACCCCAACGTCCTCCAATCAGAATGTTGGTGAGGATCTAAATGGGATCGAAAAAAGTCATAATTGAATGAGTTGCACACAGAAGAGAAGTTTGGGACTACACATCTTATATCTATAAAGATGAATGGTGCAGTGTGTCAGATTTAGAAGACTATAATTACAGAATCTAATATTCATAGCTTTGTTTTCAATAGTGTGTAATCACCTGGAGAAAAAAAAATGAGGCTTTTATATCTACATAGGCCACACGCCCTATTCAGTGACAGTAAAAAGAATGAAGACGTCACCCACAGGAAACAAAGTGCCATTTTGAAGCTGAAAATATGCGGCCCTGGCCACTGGCATGTTCACTGTCCTGCTTTTTCCACCTCCCAGCTAATCTAATTGAGAAAGACGTGGATCATCTGCGGACCTGAGATGGATCGAATGATGCCTGAGTGCTCAAACAAACCATCTATAACGTCGCCTACCTGTCAGTCAAAGCGTCAACACTCTTAAATATCTATGATTTTCATATAATTTGAACAGGTGAGTTCTACATAAATATATATTATGACTGACATTATTGCTACCATATCAGTATCCATTACAGCTAGTTAATTATTGTTAGTTAATGATTTGCTGCTGCCGTGCATCTGTGTCTCTCTATCGCTATCACAGCTTCCGCTGCTACTGTAATCACTCTACCATTTATTGTAAGTCATTGTAATTGTACAACATGTTAGTGTTGATTGTTCTGTACATGTGACATCCATTGCACGTCTGTCTGTCCTGGGAGAGGGATCCCTCCTCTGTGACTCTTCCTGAGGTTTCTTCCACATTTTTTCCCTGTTAAAGGGTTTTTGTGGGCAAGTTTTTCCTCACTGGAACCGAGGGTCTAAGGACAGAGGGTGTCACAAGCAAAATGTGTTTTGTGGGCTATACAAATAAAATTTGATTTGATTTGATAAATTCACCCTCAGTACAGTTGTCATGAACGGGGAAATTAGCTATAGAGACCAAAACTGTTTTTTGTACCAGGCTGTAAACATGTTTATTTCTGCTGTGAAGTTGGACATTTGAACATGGGGACTTATGGAGGTTGAAATGTTCTGTAGCCAGCCTCAAGTGGACCGTCAAGGATGGGACTTGCACATTGGCTTAATTTCCCAGCCACAGAGGTTGCCCCCTCTTCCATGTTGAACCGCAATGCTTCTACTGTAGCCCTGAAAGGACAAACTAAACACTTTTGCCTTCCACAGTTGTTTCTCCTTCAGGCTACAGAGGAGTACGTTAGGCGAGGTGGCTGCAATCTACCACCGCCTAGATGGCACTAAATCCAAAATACACACTGGACCTTTAAGTTATAGACTATGGATGTCATGCTTGAAAAAACATATAAAATTACCAGAAAGAAGTCGGCCTAAAAAGAAGATATTAAGCTGCATTATGGGAAATGGATCCAGGATCCCTAGAGACTAAAAGTCAATCTGCTCCTTCAACTTTAACCGTTTTCCTTGCTCTGATTGGACTTTGTTCACAGACACATTATTCACTTTTTATTCCAAATAATTCACATGAAATGCAATTTGGAAATACATTAAATCTTTAACTGACAAATGATTTATTTCCTGTGAGGTTCATCAGACCACCTTCCAGGCCGCAGATGTTTCCCTTTGTTGGGTGTGTTACCTGACCTCGCATGAGGTGTTTAAACATTTAGTGCACAGAATGACTTGCTTTGTAAAGAAATGCAGAATCTCTTCAGCAGATCAGCAGCTTCTATCCAAACATTTTCACATGTTTCACCTGGAAGAGTGGGCCCGTCCTCACCAGGACACAATTCACACCTCTGTGACCACTGGACCATTGGAGGTTACCTCTGGGGCTGAGGTAAGAGAAGATCTGTGTCTCACAAGGAACAAAATCATCCATCATCCCTCCATCAAAGGCCACTTGACATTCTACTGCTGTACCAAGAGAAAAAAAAAAGAGCTTAGCGCTCATCACAGACCCTCTGAAACTACAACTGTGATAAATCCACCTGGCTTTTGTGCATGGATTATAAAAAATACAGATGACTGAAGGTTGGTTAATTTTAAGATTTCCCGACGGAGCAGAGGATCAAACGTTTTCCCTCTCAGGCCCAGCTCATAATAACGCACCGCTGTGTGATCACAGGTAAAAAAAAATACAAGATGCGGAACGATTCCTGACACGATACGCCGGAGGAGGCGGCAACATCTGCAACCGTTTAGCCCGACAAAGCTGCCTCCTTTCGACCATGATCGAGGTCCCCCGAGCTCCATCACCTTAACGCACACTTACCAGAGGTCCGAGGAAGCGAAGAGCAGCCAGGGGTTCATGGCTTTGTCCTGCACGGCTCGGAGAAAAAGGCGCTTCATTCTGTCTGCTCCACAGCTGGAAAAACGACCTCAACGCGCGCGCGCGACTGTGTGTGCGTGTGTGTGTGTGAGCGAGAGTGTGTGTCCACGGAAATCGGAGTCGTTCTGTCGTCAGGTCGCCAATAAACGCAGCCGATGAGGTTAAATGCAGCTACGGAATGATGTGAGAGGTGCGTCCATGCTGTGTGTGTGTGTGTGAGAGAGAGAGAGTGTGTGTGTGTGTGTGTGTGTGTGTTTGTGTGGAGGGGGAGAATGGAGGATGTGGCTGCTGCCGGAGAGCTGACTCTGCTCTAGTCCATCTGCAGTGCTGCTAACAGGCTAGTGTGGATCCGATACACGCTGGAACATCTGTTTGTTCGCCTTTTACACACTGACCCCACTGACTGCATCCATGTTCACGCTCATGTTTGTGCATCTGAGGGAAATCCGTGAGCTCTATGCAGACGAAGCATGCCTCACGTCCACACCTGCCCCTGCAATAATCCAGAGCCACATCAGCCACAGGCTGACAGGCGCGTCTGAACGGCTTCAGCTGGGGGGTTTTGGACTGAGCGCCTTGCTCAGGGCACCTTAACAGAGTTGTGGTGAGGGGTAGAGGCCATTCATTCTACACTTAATGGGTTTCACAGTTACTCAGCAGTCCAAGGTGACTCCAAGGCATCAAAGTTGACATGTCCACACGTCCATCCACCACCTTGACCTCCACACCCGGCACCACTACACGAAGTACATGCTGTTCCCTCCACAGAATGTTGGTAACCCGATTGTTGTGTCATGAAGTGGAGACTCATACGTTTGGACGTTAATTCCCAAAGATACTGGGCTAACTTTCTTACCCAGAAAGATGACCAAGTTTCAAAGTTCAAGACTAAAGAGATTCGCCCTCATGAGTAACCTCCTAATGTCTAATGTATCATCTGCATACACAACATACAGCACATAACAGACAAGTATTTTCCAGTCCAGGTGTCTTACTCTGACATGTGCATTCTCAACCAGTGCAGCAGCATGCAGGACAACATGTAGCCCGAAGAGTGGAGGAGCTGATGAGATGAATATCTGTCACAAAGAGATCAAAACCATGTGTGGCCGAGTGTCCACCCTCACGATGGAGGAGGAGGAAAAGAGAGGCCTCAGGAGGGTTTCAAACAAAGTAGAGTTTGGCCTAAAGGTTCATGAGTCTCACATAGGTGCAGACTTCTGTCAATCAAGTAAACACACCAATATGCAATTACTTTGTTTAAAGGAGCTATGTAAGGAACAAAACTAAGCTAAAGTAGCTGCTAACTCCTGCTAACTGTAGCTATCAGTTAGCCATGCAACTAGCCGTCCTATAAACGTACTCTTCTCAGTGGCTGTGAAATAAACATGAAAATGCCAAAAGTTGCAGTTCCTCTAAAAACCACGAGTAGTAGCCTAAGTCAGTGCAATTGAGTAAAATAAATAAAACAATCCTTTTTTCTTCTCCCCCTCACGTGGCCTCAGACATAAATGAATAGGCTATAATCGCAAACAAGTAATAGAACAGCTTGCTTAAAAAATAAAACACAGTAGAACAGCCGAAATTACTAAAATTAAAATCAGACAGTTAAAGATTCGTTTTCTGTGCGCTATCCTCTTCTCTTTAGTTTTCTGCAAATGCCAAGTAGCCTAAGTCAGTGCAAGGAGCAGCAGCATCCTCTTCTCTTTCCCCCCTCTTATCTGAGCAACAGACACGCACAATACATCCTCGGCCCTGAGTGATAAAACACAATAATTGTGTCATTCCAAATATATACTGACAAAAATCAGAAATCCATTCATAAAAACAGCCACTTTGCTACTAAATATGCGCCTATGCCAGGATTGTGTTCTCACCTGTTCAATGTGACACTGAACTGGACAGCTTCTCAACATCGGGCATGTAAGATGTAACTTTAATCTTCACGCAGGACTGCAAGCTCTCATCTGTGAGGCGGGCATGGTATTTGGATTGGATGTAGTTCATTGAGGACAGAGTGTCACTCGCCTTTTTGAGGTACAGGTACCAAGATTAGCATAGCCTGCTAACTTATGTAGATCCTGTAACACAGATGTCAAAGACATGATGTCAAAACTGTTATTTTGTCACATTTGGCCGATCATTTAAGCGACAGGTCAGATTCGAACCCTTTCTGCAGCGAGAAGTGTTCGCACATGGGGCAGCTGCTCTACCAACTGAGCTAAACACTGCCCCATTTCAGTTCATTTTTTAAATGTTTTAAAGGTTCAGTGTATCGTATTCAGGAGGGTCTATTTACAGAATATGGTAGAAATTGAATATAATATTCAGAACTGTGTCATCATTGGTGTATAATTGCCTAAAAATACGAATTGGAGTAACAGGGTTGCAATATACAACTCCACTAGTAGATGCCACTAAATTATACACACTGATCCTTTAAATTGAAAAGTACATACTGCTCTAAATCTTGATATCACCTTTTTAATCTCCACCATGAAACACATTAAAATAAAACAAATTAACTATTGAGACCTAAACCTCCAGTGGGGAAAAATATTATTGCTGTTGCTAAGCAACTGTGTTAACCAATTGTTCATTACTAAATAGCATGAAGAAGATGTTATGAGAGAAATCAATTTCATGAAATCCACTTGCTTTATCTTGTCATCAAAGCTTCCACTCTGTTGCATCAGCACTTCTGTTCATAGACCTCACAGAGGAACATGTTCTGGTGAACAATAAACAGTAATTCAAGTGTTTGTCTCACATACGTATAGCTTTAGTGTATAACAATATGAACAGTGGTACAGTACAACAAATCCCTTGAAAGGACCGCAAGTAGTGTGAAGTCCGTCTTTCTTTAGCTGCCCTGTTCACCAGGTTCAGAAGGTGGAAGGCCATTAAGTGCTGCCAAGTGCGCGATGTTATATGTTCATTATGGATTATCTTTTTTTTTTCCAGTTTGCCTGGCTCAAGTACATGAATCCTTCAACTGGGTTCTTAAAGTCTATGTAAAGTCAAAATAAATTTGTGTTCTGAGTTTGTCAGACAAAGTGTTATTAACCACCTAGCCAAATTTGAATGATCAAAAACATCGACAAGTAATCAGGTGTCAAAATCAGGTAAAAATGAGCAGTATTCTCAGCTCCAGGACTGTGGGGGCGTGTCCACTGAATGCACCGGAGCACAATATGCAAAATTAATGATCGGCACGTGACTTCATGCAATCTCTTTTTAGGACTGTAACAAGCACAATATGGATGCTACAGCTAGCAGAATTATTGGTATTGTTCAGGAAGTTTTTCTTCCTCCCAATTATGCTAGTTGGCAACCTGTATTACTAATTACCATATTCATTTAGCCATTTAGCTGATGCTTTTATCCAAAGGGACTTACAAAAAAGGTAAATGTTAATGCAGCAACAAGTACTACACACATAGAATCAAGTGACAGTTCTAGAGGAGGACAGATTTAACATGTTCAGTTGTTGGTAGTGTTGGAGAGAAGGTACTATCTGAAGAGCTGGAGGTCTTTAAACTTAGAGTGGGACCACAGCTTGTGCCAGGAGTTGGCCTGACCAAGCACCAAGGTGATGTGATCAGAGAAGGTTAGGTTGGTCATCAATCATGACTCCTAAATTTCTCATTAATCTGGTAAGGGCGAGTCAATGTCTTCAAAAGCAATATTTTATACTGCACACCTCCCTCAACCTTTAGTCCTTCAGTAAATTGATTGACAGTTCTGCCCAAGACTTTGGCTTATGGCTGAGGAGCATGGAAATATCCAGGCCTCATCACACCAACCTCCATAATGTATCTCCCATTTTGTCAAGCAGCACTTTATTAGATGAAAAAACTCTTGTTCTTTGTATTAAAATGTCGACTTTTAATTTCCTTCTATAGGAAATGAAGAACGTTTGAACCCATTCTTTCTATTTTCTAAGGTAATTTACTGCAACTGAGCATTGACATTTCTTTAATTGATCAAGTTTCTTTTTTATTTTTAATTGGGTGGTTGAGTCCATGAACATGCTGATTAATCATATTAATTTACCAGATTATTGAAATTATAAAAGGAAATCCTTTTTGTTTATACTTATGCTCCGACTACTCTCACCAGCCAGGTTACTGCCTCCCGCCTGGACTGCCCTTGCCTTTCAGCTCAAGGTTTTATTTCAAAGAAAGTTAGCCAAACAGCTGGTCACTGTAGTTTCTATCAAATGTTACACCAGCAGCATTAAATCCTGCATTCATACAAAAGCTGATCTGGCAGTCACACCACTTAGCTTCTGCTTACAAAAATGTCCATCAGGCTCTGTCTGGCAAGTTGTTGTGCTGACACCTCTGATGTTACACAAAGGTGTTGGGTTGTATAGATAATTGGAACTGTAGTTAAGGAGCTAAAACTTTGCTCACACGCTGGTATTATTCTTTAAAAAGATACAATCTTCCTTACTGATATGCGGTGATTTAATATTATTCCCTCTTGTTCCCATAAGATTACACTGTGAGACAACAGTGTTTGTGTTTGCTTAAGGGTGCCGTGTTGCTGACTGAGGCTGCAGACAGCCCAGTGGTGAGAGAGGAAGGAGAGAGGTAAATTATTCAAACATGACAAAACCATTGTGAATAGCTTCGCCATCCCCCTGGGCCAATGCTGAAGCTGTAATTATATTTTAGATCTGTGTGGTGTAGTGCTGCTGGGCACACAGAGGGCAGCTAGGTGCCATTTTGCTTTACACTGAGATGCTGATTGTGTCGAAGCTACACGATGTGATAAGAGTGAGCTCTTAGTGCTAATTACTCCAAAACAGAAGCCAGGTAATTAATGGGTATGTAAGCCAGTGATGAGATATGAAAGAATACATTAAAGGTCCAATGTGTCATATTAAGGGGGGGGCTCTATTTTCAGAATATGGAATAAATATATTATATAATATTTCAGTGTATCATCACATAAAAACAAAAATCTTTTGTTTTGGTATCTTTAAACTTTTATATCTACAAAGAACACCAGGGAAGGGAACGTCAATGTAATTCTGAGGCACTAATTGTGATGTCACAGTGAAACAGAATGTATCCAATAGCACAGGGTACATACAGAGGTAATAATCTGGTGCGTGTAGTGCGTCTTCGTAATGACTATGTTTACTGATAATACTGGAATTACCAGTATAAAAAATGGTTTCTGCGACAAACAATTTCACAGATAGTCTAAATATGGACGTTGTATCCATGACATCACCTACAGATTTCTGAAGAGCCATTATGAATTTGCTGCGATCGTCACCCTCATGAAAGTCCTGTTCTGCCGCCTCCTGGCTAGTTAAAATATAGGAGAAGATGTGGAGTGTGCGTGTCATGAATGGGCAAATTAGCTATAGTGTCATGTCTCGTCATAAATGTTAAGTCCTGTCTGTCTGATGTCATGCACTTCATGTTAAGTCATCACTTGTGTTGTCTTGTTATGCACTTCCTGTTTTATTTTGAAATAACTCTTCCCTCTCGTTTCAGACACCTTTGCTTCCTGCCCTTGTGTGTTTCCCGCCACTGTGATTGCCTTCCCTTGCCCTGATTGTTTTCACCTGTGCCCTGTTACCTTGTGTCTATATATTGTCTGTGTTTCCCTTGTCCTGTGCCAGTTCGTCACGTCCCATGTTTTGTGAACCAGCTCCATGCGAAATCAGGTTTTGTGCTTTTTCCAGTCACTTTTGTTTCAAGCCATGTTTTTGTAGATTTCCTTTGTTACTTTGTGTTATTTTTCCTTAGTCAGGTTTTTTCCTCATTAGAGTGATTTTTCGTTTTCCTCGTAAGAGTGATTTTCATTTGATACTTTGTCAATAAAGACTTTTCCCTTGAGGACCGTGACTGAGTCGTGCGTTTGGGTTCAGCCTCCAGCCCCCCCATTGTCATATAGAGACCAAAACTGTTTTTTGTACCAGGCTGGTAACATGTCTATTTCTGCTGTCATCTGCAGCCTCAAATGGTCGTTCGAGGAACTGCAGTTTTTGGCACCAGTTTACAGACATGGAGGAAACCCGAGTCTGCCATGTTGAACTGCCATTTTCTGTAGTAGCACAGAATGCACAAACAGTGGCTATAGCTGAGATCTTTTGCATGTTTTTGCATGTCTCGTGGCCACTGTAGTTCCTCAGTCAAGCCAGGAGGGAGAGAGGGTGAGGTGAGGGGGTTTCGTCTGTAACTCCATCACTGGATGACACTAAATCGTACACACTGGACCTTTAAATGCCCTGCAGTCATCCATATCTGCTTTGTGGGACTGTCTCCAACGATAAGACTGTTAGAATACAGTCTTGAAGGTCTATAGTCTTGAGAGACACCAAACACGTAGGTATGCAGAATTTTGCCTCATTAGATCAAGACATTGCGGTGTGTATTTGGAAGAATATTAAAAGGAGAAACCTGAACAGAAGGATGTGGCAGAAATGTCAATGCAAAGTTAATAACTTGCTAAGTTTATCTGTATAATACTGAAGGAAATGCAGAGGGAATTCAAAGTGCTCTACGTGAGGTGACAAAATTAGAACAACACTGAAAAACATATTACAAAAGGATGAGAAGAGATGAATGTTTTCAAGCTGTAGACTTGTTGGTGTGAATGTTAAGCACTGTAACTCCAGTAGTTCTAGTCCAGACTACCACTAGTTGGTCCATCCCTTAGACAGGAATGAAGAATTTATGCTCATATGAATACAAAGGCCCAACCTTGGCAAGTGTGTGTGTGTAAAAGTTGTGACGAGAGGAGACTGTTGAATTTAAAAAACTCACTGGTGTGATCTGCAGCTTAGAAAGTTGCACTTATGCTAGAGTTCATAACTAATGCTCTGTGTCATGGAGACTTTGACCTTGAAGGGACTAAGACTCTATTACTAGTGAAATAGTCAATTAACTTATTTAATCAGAGCTTTTCCGGATTGTTGTCCACATCAAAATCACTTCACTTGTCACATTCAACACCTCAACTAGATTTGGGGAGCTGGTATTAAACAAGCAGAATGTGGCAGGGTGTGGTCCTACACATCCAATTGTTAGAAAATCAATTACCAGACTGAATTAGTTACAGTAACTAGTTACTTCTCCCAGAAAGTACCAAAAGTAGTTACTGAGTTACAAATAGCAAAAGTACCTAGTTACTTTGGAAAGTAACTATTGCGTTACTTTCAAGTAATTTTTTAAATGCTCAAATGTTTCAAAGAATTTGGAGCCCACCTCCATCACTCTCTGACGGAATTATTTATGATGAATCTGAATATTACAATGAAATGGACACTTAATACAATACATAACAGAAATCCACAGTACAGAAATCTGAACTATTTTAACGTCGCTGTGGGAAGGTGAGACTAGCATGCAATAAAATGTGATGGATTATTGTAGATATTATAATTACTGTTTATATTGCGTTTATGCTTGACACCGACATGGAGAGGGTCTTGTCTCCGGGGCATAATGTGCGCAGTTACACTTGCTCCCTTAATTTCTTGAAAGGAAAAGTAATGGCCATACTTCCATTTAAAGAAGGTTTCTCGTGGACTCACAGGAATGTCCTGTGTCAGAGCAAAGTGGGAGAAAAACAGCTGTCCTTGAGTCGAGGTGCATGAGATAGAACAAGAATAATCTAAAAAACAAACAACCAAATACATCCACAGCAACAGGTCAAAAAGAAGGGGAGTATGTTTAAAATTAGAAATAGAATTGGTTGTCTTTCAAAATAAACATCCAAAGATATAAGATGTAACATGTACTTGAATCCTGCTCTACTCTGGCTTTATATGAACTCTTTCAGCTGTCAGGTTCAGCTCAGTTCAGTTCTGTACTGTTCCAGTTGTGTTAGCTCAGTCCGAAAAATATTTTGGATTTCATTGATGTTTTTTATTTGGTCTAAAACTCATAGTTTGACTTTCTTAATTCCGTAAGTGGCCAATCAGAACGGTCATTTTCATTGAACCTATACGCCTGCCCACATACCACCTAGTCTCTGTTAACTTGTGTGCCAGACTTGAGGTGAAAGTTCCTCTGACATGTGTTGTCAGCTGCAGGCCGGTTGGCCCAGGAAGCAGCCCTGGATGCAAAGGGGTGTGCTGGATGTGATGGGGGGGAGTTGGATGAGAGTAGACAGCTCTGGCCTCGAGCTATAGTCGGCCCTCAGAAAGCTGCTCCACCTCAGAGATCAAGACTCCCCTGGAGGGCAGAAGCCTCAATGTGTGTGTGTGTGTGTGTGTTAGTAAATGATTTGAGTTACAGTGACTGAAGTAATGTTATGTTTGCATGGCATGGTTTGTGCATTCACAGTAGTACAGAGTGCATATTTTCTGTGACAACTACATACTACCTACCCAAAATCACACTTTAGGGTTAGGTTAGCTTTAGATTTTTTTCCATCCTCTAGAACTGTGAGAAGATATGATCACATATATTATGAATCTGCATTTATTTCTGTCTACAGCTGGTGTGTGCAAAGCTTTGAGGGTTTGAGTTCCTGTGTGAATGGGCTGGTGACACCCATTGAAAGTCGAGCCAGCAGCGGGGATAAGGTGATGCTGGTGCAGATCAAAGGCAGGTGGATGAGTGCTGAGATGAGGGTAAATGTGCTGATGTGCTGTGGATGCGGTGCTGGACCTGATTATAGCCTCTTCAGCAACACTGGCCATTCAGCAGGACTCCACGCTCAGCAATGCTGTGGATCTGTTAGGATTTGGACGCCATGTGGCCTGCTGACTTGTGTTTGTTTTTTTCACAGTGCAAGATTTAAGACCAAGTGACACCTACATGTTCATCACTTGACTCCAGGGTATGAAGCATGAAGGAACATAACATGATGACATCACACAACATGAACAACAAGCCGTACTGCCATGAACTTTGCATATATATTCACGGTCCCATGAAGATTAATAATGTTATTGCTAACCAGCTAACATTTCCATGAGAAATGAATGATGGAAACACCCCGGTTCTCTGAGTAATATGATCTCACTATGGGCACGCCCTCGCTGCAGGCCCCTCAGAAGCATTAATCTCATATATGCCAATCCTGATTGTCTGGTGAGACGCGTCCGTCCGCCCCAGGGTAATACGTCCATTCAAGATAAGCACCTCTTTTCACTCGCCCAAGCAAGAAGGCTTGTCTAGTGAGACATCTCACTCACACTACTCAGAGAACCCGGGGTTATGTAAATAACCTAAAGTTCTCTTTCACAATATTTCGCTCAATGTCTCGCTGAGGGATATGTTTGCTCCCGTATTGCCAGACAAGCTTATCTAGCGTCCACCAACCCACAGGGAAAAGTACTCTGTTCCAATCAGGACAGCGAAACCGCATGTGCCGCGCATGGAGCGGCGACAACCAGCATAAAGAACCAGACACAAGTGAGAGGCGAGGATTGACTCGCCGCAGCGTGTCCTGAACTCCCCGGAATAAGGCCCAGGATGCGTCCAAGCCCCGAGTCGAGGGGCCTGCAGGTGGCTGCAAACCCTAACTCGTATCACACTCGTAGCAGAAACAAGTGGCGCCTCCACCACCCAGTGGGATAGACGCTGCTTTGTGACGGGCTTCCCCTTACGAGGGTTAGCCCAGGAGATGAACAGCTGATCGCTCCTCCTGAAACCCCTCGTCCTGTCCATGTAGGTGTGCCGGACATGACACATGCGACCACTGCTCACCTGGCGAGGCAGCAAAGGTCAATAGGAGAACATGAGGCCCACCACCTTAGGCACAAAAGCCAGGTTGGGCTTCAAAATCATCCTTACATCCGCTGGGAAGAGCTGAGCGCATGAGGGATGCACTCTTGGTGGATGCCACTAACCCGTTTAGCTGAAGCCAGAGCCAGCAACAACACTGCCTTAAGAGACTTGAAACGTGTTTCAAGTCCGCCCCAGTCTACAACTCTTAATCATTTTAATAATGTTTTTTTTTTCTTTTTGTTTGTTCTTGCTTTTAACTTTGTTTTAACTTTGTTAATATGTTTTTTATGCTGTTTTTAATTTTTAAATGCTTTGTCTTTATGTAAAGCACATTGAGTTTCCTCTTGGTATGAAATGTGCTATAAATAAAAAAAATGCTTTGCCTTGCCTCAGCACAAGAAACTCTACAAGCTGTAAGTTCTTTGTGTTCTTACTCACCCTGGGTTTCACCTCCCAGGCTATAGAGCAGTACATTGTGAATTGAAATTATTTCTTGTCCTTGCTTGTTCCCCACAGCTGTTGGGTGAAGGGGCCACCCTTGGTCTTTTCTTGAGGGTGATTCAGGAGAGATCTTGATATGTTGAATATTTGTGCTGACTCCTTGTGGCTAGAAGACTAGTAAGAACCTTTGACAGTTAAGCTATATAAGGAATGGGATGCTTGGGGCTTTAGTCTTATACACTGCAGTAAAATCAGTATTTGTATTACCATACAAACAATGTCAGTATAAGCAGACACATATCTAATAAAATAGCTAATATCATTTAGTGTTCTCTATCTCAGTTAACAGTAATCTTAGACTCCAGATAATCAAATCCAATCCACTTTATTTATATAGCACGATTTTTACCAGACACAAGGTTTCCAAAGTGCTGCACAACAAGATAAAACACAATAAATAGATAACACAATAAAAACAATAAAATAAAAAATACTGTCTGCACAAGATTGAAAGAAATATGCATGTATACACATAAAAAAAACAAAATCATAAAGAAATCATAAAATTAAATAAATAAAATCAACACTCTACATGATGTCAAAAGCCAAAGAGAAGAGGTGGGTTTTAAGTAGAGTTTCAAAATGAGATAGAGAGACGGCCTGTCTGATGTGCAGCGGCAGAATGTTCCAAACTTTTGGAGCTGAAACAGCGAACGCTTGATCTCCTCTGAGCTTGAGCCTAGCTTTAGGCACTCTCAGCAGCAGCTGGTCAGCTGACCTGAGAGATTGGCGAGGAGAATAGGGGTGGAGCAGCTCAGAGAGGTAAGATGGGGCAAAGCCATTCAAGACTTCAAAAGCAAATAAAAGAATTTTAAAATGAATCCTAAAATGGACGGGCAGCCAGTGGAATGAAGCTAAAATGGGGAAATGTGCTCATATTTGCTTGTGCCAGTTAAAAGGTGTGTCCAAAATGATCAAAGTTTTTTGCCAGAGAACCTTAGATCTAGCAGCGTTTGGCGATCATACACCAGCAGAGTGTTGACAGTTTGTGCAACAAGGTTAGAAACAGCAGAAACACACACAACGGTCGGAGCAGCTGATGGCCTGTCTGATACACTGGCGCCATCTTTTTCTGAAAAAAAATATATATATATTCTGTGTTTGTTAAAAAGGTGTCATGATTTTGAATGGTTGCTTATCCAGAAGTGTAGTGAGTAGCACGTTTGGTTCAATTGTTCTGAACAAGTTAGCGGTTTAGCGCGTTACAGTGCTTAGAGATGGGTTAGCTGCTCAGGTTGCCTGATGCTTGAGTCTAAACATATTAGAAGGTTGTGTATGTGTTTGATGCGTCAGAGGAAACCATTCATGTCATTCATGTATTCTGGACCTTATGAACCTACGTTGACCACGTGATCCTGATCAGTCTTTAACCATCTACGAGCTGGTTAAGTTAGCATGAAGTTGTGCGCTTCCAACTACTGTTTGGGCAGGTTTCTAAAATGAAGGCTGGATATAAGTTTGCAATGTGAGGATGTTCATTTGTCCGTTATGTTAAAGAGTTTCTACAACAAGTGATTTGTAAAGAATACTTATCTGTTAGATGAATACTTAACTTCCACCAGCTGACGTTGTGTTGTGTCTCCGGAGGCGGTGAGTTGGAACCTAAAACACCAAATGACCCTATAGAAGCAGTCAAAGATATTTCATGTTAACCCATAAGAACCCAGACCTATTTATCCTTAAAGGAAAATTATGTGGGTTCTACCACAGACCAAGTGGACCACATAGAACACTTTTCTAAAGTTTTTTTCAGAATAACACTTTTTATTCCCAAAGATCTGTGTTGTCACATTGGGCTTAATAAGGGGCATGAAGCTTTATACAGAGAGTCAGTGTGCTTGTTACCTGGTGTCACCATGGGGTCTTATGGGTTAAACATGACTGTTTTGTGTAAATATACTCTTGGTAACTTCACTTGTGCACGTTATCTGTTTTGTGTTATACTGAATTTTATGAGAGGAATGAAGTCTTGAAATTTTAAAGAATTGTATGAGGAGGAGTTATGTAACTTTTCGGGGAAAAATGGGAGTACATATCAGAGGACGTGGATTCTCAGCCATATGTTAGGGAGATCTAAAAACCTCTGTCTTGGATGTGAATGTCTTCCTTGATCTTTCTCTGGTCGTCCACTGACTCCTAGGCAATGACCTTTGACCTCTTCCCAGTGGATAGTGTGAGTGGTTCTTCTCTGGTGTTCACAGGGTCTGGCTCAGAATTCAAGTCAACATTCTTAAAATGCTCAATGACAATCCTGACTTTTATGAAATCCTCTTATTCTCCTGTGATATCATATTTGTGAATTCCACAAAGAATGCACATATGCAATGAATGAAATGAATTATATTACCTAAAATAATTTTTGTCTCTTCTTTTATAGAGATTTTATGCATGTACCTATAAAGTGTTGTTCAGATCACTCATAACAGTGAAAAATTAAGCAACATTAATATAACATTAACTCTCACAGCAATGCAAATTGCCATTACTGGTATTCTCGACCTCTCACAGAATTTTACAGCCCCTACTCGTATACTAACATGATATCCAGTTTTCTGCCTGCATGAATCCATGTGAATGCATATGGGGTGTTGTTTGTAGGGGGGCTCACACTGAAAAAAAAAAAGGTGTGCATTTTTGAGAGTCCCTTTTTTGCACATTTACAATATTTGTCAACTTAGAGATATTTTAAATAGTTAAATCCAAATATTAAATGTTACACCTAAATGCTAAATCTAAATGTTAAATCTGTCATGTCTCGTCGTAAATGTTAAGCCTTGTCTTGTGTTAGTTAGGGTCAAGCCCAGAATTCCACATGTATGTGTAGTCAGGGTCATGTTCCCCAGTCTCGTCTTGTCTGATGTCATGCACTTCATGTTAAGTCATCACTTGTGTTGTCTTGTTATGCACTTCCTGTTTTTATTTTGAAATAACTCTTCCCTCTCGTTTCAGACACCTTTGCTTCCTGCCCTTGTGTGTTTCCCGCCACTGTGATTGCCTTCCCTTGCCCTGATTGTTTTCACCTGTGCCCTGTTACCTTGTGTGTGTATATATTGTCTGTGTTTCCCTTGTCCTGTGCCAGTTCGTCACGTCCCTTGATTTGTGTACCAATGTCCAGCTCCATGTGCTACCAGGTTTTGTGCTTTGTTGAAGTAAGTTTTGTTTCAAGCCTTGTTTTTTGTAGATTTCCTTTTTTACTTTGTGTCAGTCTTATTTAGTCAGGTTTTTCCTCATAAGAGTGATTTTTCGTTAGTTAGTTCAGTGGTGTTTTTTCCTCCTTGTGAGTGATTTTCATTTGGTACTTTGTCAATAAAGACTTTCCCTTTAAAAAGGACCGTGAATGAGTTGTGCATTTGGGTTCAGCCTCCAGCCCCCCCATGTCAAAATCTCAATCTAAATCTAAATGTTAAATCTCATTCTAAATCTAAATGTTAAATCTTAATATAAATCTTAATCTAAATCTAAATCTTGGCCACCTCAGTAAACATGTTTTCCAAATCACAGAGCACTGGATTCTTGTCAAGGCTAACTTAACTAAACCAGCTAACAGTAGCCAATAGAGATTTGCTATGCCAATAGAGAATTGGAAATTTTGGCACTTTGGCTTCATTTTCCGGGCCCCTGAGGTTGCCACTTAGTTTTTACACATGTAGGCAGTGAATGTTTTGCCCAGGTGAAAACAGGAAGACACTGAGATTCATTTTCAGTGAATATCACAAGTTTGTATTTGTGGTCATATCAATCAGAAGCAGTTTCTCTGCTTCAATATTTAAAGAAACACAAACAAGGTCAAAGTGTGCAAGGAGGAAAAAATATTGTATCTAGAATAATGCTCTAAAAAGTCTAGTCTAAAAGTGAAAAACTGTGTTACACATTGCACATATACAGACTGTATAATTATGAGAAACATATACAACATATTTTTGGCAGAAAAACAGGCATACTTTCCAAAAAATTTCAGACAAAGACTACATAATATTTAAAGGAGTATTATCAATACAATATTCTTTTTAAATGTTAAATATTATATTAGTCTTTTTTTCCGGCTACATTGCTTATAAAAAAAAATTACAATAAAACAAAACATTTATTTAAATAAACACAGAAACTCAAAGACATATATATTTCACACATACAGACAGGTATTCTCACACATTTGTGTCATCATCCACAGTGTGACACAGTCCACAGTGGGAAAAAAGTCAAAAAAGCTGTACAAAAGCTACAGAGTGAGCAACAAAGCACCATGTAACCCTGGATGTGATGGTGGTCAATTTGTAATGTGTTCCCAGCAAATATACTGATGTGGTATAGTTGTTAAATGTGACAAGCTGCTAGCCCAACAGAACCAGACTACTTCCTGAAAACTTAGTCACACCCAACAGTACATTTGGGCCAATGTAAACATTGTTAAGTTTAATATTTACCAAATACTAGTGTTGGAAATTAGTGAGTGTGATGATTATAAATATACTTAAAGGAATATGTTTCTGCAAATCTCCAATCAAACTGTGATGCTACTCAGCTAATGCTATATGTGCTACATAATGCTATGTACTGCAGACAGAGCTGAGAGTATTGCGGCTAAATGGTCAACATCACAGAGAATTTGCCAGAATGGCTCGGAATAATACAAACAGAAACTGATCCAACCCTTCTCAGCGGTACTGTATTTTTAATTGAGTGCTGACTCACTGCTTCCAGCTCCCTACTGCCTCACAATATAGATGTTTATTAATGATAAAACTGTCAAGAGAGCATAAAACTCATTTAGTGAAGCAAATATTAGCAGAAAAACAGACTCATAACCATTTGGCATGGTAAAATAAATCCACAGATATTTTCTTGTGATTATGACTTCCATTAACCACCAGCATTATTCATTCCCAATCATGGCAGAATTTTCACAAATTCATGAGAAAAGAAAGTTATTGCTGTTATTACTGTTGATTAAGGGCTGTTTCATGGGCCATGTTGATGAAAATTACATTTTAAATTTCCCTCCTGCAAGCTTTTTCTCCATTTCCTGAATAAAATATCTGACTCTTTAACTTCTTACTTTATTCTATGTCCACCAGCTTGACTCTAACTGTGCTTGGTCTGGATTATCGGAGTGGCTGCGTGCATCTGCATGGACTGACGCTAAACCAAAAGACTAAAAACTCGGAGACACTAAGGCAAACTGTGATTCATTTCTGTAGGTTTATCACCTTTCACCTTTGAGATATTCATTTAATCCAATGCCAATATAAAATTATTATTAATTAGTGCAGTTTTGTAGTATAAAATAGTTTTATAATACAGCAGATGCTACCATGGAATACGCAGAAGTCATAATTAAGAGGAATCGTCTTCTTTTTTGTAGATTTGCGACTGACACTGATGAAACTAAAAGTATTCTGTTTAGCTATAATCTGGGAAAGGTACCTTACTCTTGTAATATAAGCTCTCAAGTCTATTCTAACCTTGTTATGTTTACCTGTTTCAGTCCAAAACTGTCCTCAGTAAGGGAAGAGAAGGGAATTCTCTATGCATGTAAACAGCTTCTGACTGACAAAATTAAAACCAACAGATGTCTTAAGTCCTGAATGGGTTCAGAGTGACTCCTTACAGTTCAATTGGAAGTGTCTTTAATGACTGGCTCTCTGTTCAGGTAGGTGGCCCAGTATAGACCAGGTTGAAGCTCCCGAACAGCAACAGGGAACATGATGCGGGAGATGCGGTCGATCTTACTGACACTGTTGAAGGTTTTCTTGTTCTGCTCGGGCTTTGTCCTCTGCTGTGGTCTTGTTGGGATCGCTCAGGGCGCATTTGGAGATGGTGGGCAACGTGGAGTCCTTTGTGATGTTGGGGGCGTAGTTGGCCACAGCTACAGCATAAGCATTGTTCTTCTTCATGATGGACGCTTCCTTTTTCTGCATGAAACATGGCTCAGTTAGTATGAGACCTTCAAAGTAAATAACACTAATTTCCCATGTTAAATTCATGCTGTGGTGCAAATTTTGAGAAGAGAGTTTTGTAAATCTCTACATTTTTCTAAATCTGACACACGGGACCTTTCATTGTCATGGCTATGCAGTGTTTTTGCCTTGTTTCCCTCTTTGTCTATCTTCGCTCCTCCAAACTGTGTTAACAGCTCAAATGAGACTGAAATCCACCATCTATGGCTCCAGAAAAGCAATTGCTATATTGTAGAGTAAGGTAGGTATTAAATAATGTTTTTCATAACACCTGTCTTTTACTAGTAAAAATAAATCTATTAGTTCTACTCCACACGGACTGGTCATGTGCACTGAAAACTTAGTGCACAACTGAGGTGTATCTCCTTGGTCGGATGCCAGTGAGACTCAAAACTATAGCTGAAACACATCCTGTGTAGATCTTTGAGAAGAGCTAAATCGAGGGCAACTGGACTTGGCTGTAGATCTACAAACACATCTAGCTGCTCCAGATTTATCACTTCTCCAAGAACGGTGACCTCAACACTTAAGAACATTTACAGGCTTCCCGTGTAGTGCCATTATCATTATTATTATAACAGAAGGATGCACCTTCCAGCAGATATTCATGTTATACACTATAAAAAGTCAGGGATATTTGGCTTTCAGATAACATTTCAGAATGCACCTATGTAGCTAAACTGAGGCGCAGCCGTTCTGTGGCGCTTACGCCCTGGTGTGAATCCCCAGTGAGTGGACTTGTGAACAGCATCAGACCTCTAGATGAGCTGTAATCGATGGTTAAGATTACGGAGACATCAACATTTTTTTGTTGTGATATACCCACCACTGGGGTAATTCTACTTAAATGCTCTACTTTCATGATGTAATATCACTGTCGCATGAAACCTTTTACATTGTACATCTGTACCCAGTCAAGTCAAATATCCCTAACCTTTCGTGAATAGTAGGGCTCTGATGTAGCCTCGCATAGTCAACCTATAAGGAATGTTCTCTGTTAGTTAATACAACCCCACACACAGTCACCCCACATATGATCGATCCTGAAGAGGATTGGTTCCTTGAGTGGTGGTATAGCTCTACCTTGTCATTAACAACACTCTTTCCATCCCAGGCCCAGCCTCGCTTGGTGAAGTAGTTGACAGTAGCAAATTCAATGAGTGCAGAGAAGACAAAGGCGTAGCAGACAGCAATGAACCAGTCCATGGCCGTAGCGTAGGCCACCTTGGGTAGTGAATTACGTGCACTAATACTCAGGGTTGTCATAGTGAGGACTGTAGTTACACCTAGAAAAAGAAGACAAAATAATACAGAAAAACATGCTATTCAGTATGGCATGACAGGCAAACCGGAGACAAAGAAATTGCAATAACCGTTTCAAGTACTGATATTAAATCTGTCATCCTGACTTCCTGAGGCAAGCTTTTTTCAAATCCTTTACAAGCCTTAATGGCAGCCTGGCCACTGAATGATTGCTTGGTGGAACATATGTTCCATATTCCAAGTGTTATTTACAGCCTGACTCCAGAACAGCAGGCGTGCTGAAAGAGGAGATTGGGACAGAGAGTGGTAAATTACAAGATGTAGGTGCAAATACACAGAGCTGTCAAAAAACACATGTTCATGTTTTGCTGCAGGCATGGGATGAAAATTTCACATAAAACAGAACAAAGCTAAATTGAAACTGAGCATGCATATCAAGCCTGTTTGCATGTCACCAAGAGTTCTATTCAGACCGAGAAAACAGTTTTATAATGTCTACAACATCTACCAACCCCCGGGTCTCATCTCGTCACATTTGCGGTCTTTCTCTCTGTGACTGATTGGCTGTGTCAACTTTTTACCCATTTTGTTCATGCAGTTTGTTTTTCTACCCATCTTCAGCAGCCCCAATGCATAACTCAATCCCATAATAATAATGGTTGGTTGGTTGCCTTGCTCAAGGGCACCTCAGCAGTGCCCCGGAGGTGAAGTGGCACCTCTGCACCACCTTCCATATTTTTGGACTATACTGGACTTGAACCCATATCCCATATCCCTCCAGACAAGAAGTCAGGAGTGGACCAAAGACATTTGAATAAAATCTCTCCACACCAAATACCCAAATTGTCTTCTCATCCTGATTCAATATTTCTAGACCCACACGTGGTCTTGGTCAGGATTTGAGGTCCTCACATGTCAAATGGAAAAAAACCCAAAAACAAACAAACAAACTTGTGAGCTGATATCATATAAATTAAAGACATGTTATCTGCTTTACATGACGCGGACACAGGACTCAACTGCAGGACTCGAGAGGCAGATACAGGAGGTAACCAGTCTTTAATATCAGGGAAAAGGTCGGTGCACGGGAGTTCAGTTGGGTAAGGCAGGCAACAATCCAAAGGGTAAGGGAAAAGCAGGGTCCAAAAACAGGCAAGGGTCAAAACCAAGAAGCACACTAGAGAGCTGGACAGTAGGACGCATGGTACATTAACATCTGGCACTGGGGAAGGGGAAACAAAGGGTTTAAATACACAGGTGATTAGGAGCGTGACACAAGGCAGGAAACTGGGAGACTGGAGCAGGTGGAGCAGGGACTGACTGTGACAATCTGCCTATTGATGTCCTCTTCACTTTTGGTCCTATGTACTAGTCCAACAGAATATTCAGGGAATACGCTAATAGCCAAATTCCATCCCAACATTTTGCCATCAATGTTGACACAATCTGACACAGAGTGCACGCAGACCATACTTCTCTGTAGCATCCAACTAGCATGAAATGGGGTTATATTTTAATATTTTTGCTGACATGTCACTGCAGGAGTAGCCAGAAGACAAACTAATCCAAGGGATAACATACAGTGTAACACACATTTCCATAACAGAAAACAGACACATAACATATACATAATCCCTAAAACAATAAACAAAAAAGCTGTTATCCCTCAAATAAAAAAAAAACTGAAATGCAAACTTTAAGATCCTGCCTGAGTAACTTCCTTTATGTTAACATCGATCTGTCCAAAAGCATTAATAAAGCACTAAAATAGAGGTAATAAAGACTCAAAAGTGCATCAACATACCAAAGAGGGACTCCAGACCCGAACTTTAAAGACTCCTCTAGATTTTGAACAGTCTATTTGTAACAGAAGTCTATTCCATAGTGTGGTCTGTGTAAAAGAATGACCTCCAGGCGTTTACAGTTGACTCACTTAACTTTGCATGAGGCGCACACTACCCTTGGTGTAGTGACCATGCCATGTATGCACCATGGCGATTTGTAACCCCAGATGTTAAGCGGATGGTCAAGTTTCAGCTGTTACAGCTGTGCTGATAACAGGCCCACCTTCTTGTACTCATTACCACCTACATGCGCTTTGGGAGTGTTAGGTTGACCACATTTGCGGCAGGAGAATTCAGCCTCGAAGAATGACCGGGCAGGATAGTTGTGCGTCTCAGACAGTTCCTTTATTGTGCAGACTCTCCAGCATGGCAACATTCTCCCTCCATCATTCAGCGGCAACCCCCAAAGATAACAAAATGGCGCCTTATATAGGGTGCCCACCAAATGAGGGAGAACCCATTTGTCATGCTGAAATGGCCTCTTCTGAGAACACCCTTTTTGACATATAATTATTCCCATAATCATTTCCACATACACCCACAACACACACATCTATTTGCAAACACAACCATATTCCAGTTTTAGCCCATTAGCTCAACAAAATAATCAAACTCCCAACACCCTACTAATCCCCCCAATTGGCTCCTTCCGGAAACTACAAAAATGGCGGCTGTTGCCTGGGGAAGGCTTTTGCCCGAACACCCTGAAGACAAAGGAGACTGGTGAGTACCATTTCACATACACTTTACCTTTCCCAATATACTACCCCACACACACACACAATTGCACACTATGTTTATATTTAGATGAATCACATCCTGTCACTTAGCTCAATTATCAAAAACACAATAAATCTCATCTCTTTCCTCTGTGTGGCCATCACAGAACCTACCAGCATAACATATTCAAAAGACAATAAATAGCAAATAAATATCAACTATCTACTGCAGGAACTTGACAGTCTTAGCCTAGTAGCTGGAGAGGTGCTAGTTCTCCTGGGCACTGCTGTGGTGCCCTTGAGCAAAGTACCAAACCCCTAGCTGCTCCCAGGGTGCCGAGAACACACACACACACACACACACACACGTGAACTTTGCCACCGGTGGACTTTGCACTTTCATTGTACACTGCCAAGTGGTGACTGATGTTTCTGGTCATTTAAAAATATAAAAATGAAATAGAAATTTAGTTTTTAAGCTATTTAATCATAATATTACTTAATATGTACTTGCAGCCTTCAGCAATGTCTATATATCAAAGAGGGGACCTCTAGACTACAGTGTAACTGTCTGCAGTAAATAAGCACTCACACGCACATATATACTATCTGTGCTTCAGGTCATATTTAAAAGCTCCCTATCACACAGTAAACAGAGCACCATCCACTATAAGAGGATAAAGTGCTTTCCTTTTGATGTTGGTTGCTTTTATAGAATCTAATCAGTCTCAGTATTAATGACACCACGCTGAAGAATCCACAAATGTATTTCAAGATTTCTATCTAAATGACTCCACGTAAATATTTTTAATGGACACAAAATATTTATCATTCTGTAAAAAAATGGGTAAAACAACAACTACAAATCCTACACTTGTGTCACAATCCACTCTGGTCCCCTGCCTGCTTTTCCCTCTTACCTGCACCCAGTAACTTTCCACTCACCTGTCAGCCCCGCCTCCTCATCAGTCACCATGGTTTCTCCCGCCTCCCACACCTGCTCCTCATCAGTAATCAACCCTGTATCTAAGCACCAACCTCCACTCATTGTCAGATTGTTCTTTGCATCATGCAAGTCTTTCCAGCACTTTTGTCCGGACTGATCTCCCGTTGCCGACCCTGCCTGCCTTTGACCTGCTCGTCTGTCTCAGCCCCGGTAATCACCTCAGCTTTTCGTCCCAGACAACGAGTTCTGCCTCAGTGTTTCTGGTGTCTGTCTGCCTGTTTGGAGGTTTAGAATGTATTTACTTTAAATACACTTGTGGATTTCTACGCGGTGAGGTCATGCTGGGTTTTTGTTATGTCTTGTCATTTCCTGTTTTATTTTGAAAATTAACTCTCCCCTCGTTTCAGGTCACTTGACCTTCCTCATGTGTCACCAGTCAGCTTGTCTTCCCTGATTCCTGATTGAGTCCAACTGTTTCCTATTGCCCTAATGTGTCTTATAGTCTGCGTCTCCCTTTGTCTTGTGCCACAGTGTTTCGTTCTGTCTGTTCACCCCAGCCAGTTTACTCCACAGTCCTTGTTCTACCTTGCTTCACCACGTACCGTGTGCCTGTAGTTTTTTGCCTCCACATGAGTGATTTTGGTTTGTAAATTTCATAGTTTATGGTTTTTCTGTTTAGTTTTATAGCAAACTTGGCTTCTGTCCTCCCTTAGAGGAGTCAATTTGTGTTGACTTTTTCCTCTTTGCATCCAACACATAGAAGTGCTCTGTAACAATTTTGTTTTCATTGTCACAATTATGCTGATTTTTTTTTTTTTTAATGGCAACATCACCAAATTTAATCCAATCAGACATGAACACATATAAACCAGTTCATCCTTTCTTTCACATCTCAATTCAGATAACAAAGAATAAATTGTATGGAACATGTTAAACTTGCATGAAGTTGATACAAATCTAATTTAAACATGACTTATTATGAGTAATGCAATGTCTGTTAACATTTAAGTTTAAAGCATCACTCTACTTTTTAACAAAGTCATTCAGAAAGTAATATTTTGTGTCACATCTACAGATATATAACACCAGCAGTTATGTCCTTAAAGGTATAAATACTTACATTTTCCAGCCATACACTATCTGACAATACCAGCAGACCATAAATAATATATTATAAAAATTAAGCTTCGGGCCACATGACATCTGACTGCGGGCTGTGCTGATGCTTTGCATCAGAGATATGTTTATGGATTTGTGCAACTATGTGTGCGCACACACGTGGAATATGGAATATAAAAATTCTGTTCACAAACACATCTTCCCCTTTGATATTTCATCCTAAGAATCATATTGGACCGTTGACCTCTTGGTTATGATCATTACAGAGGTCACGCATTTAATCTGAATTCCAATCAGGTCTGACTTCATCATGAAGGCTCTAAAGAAAATGTCCACAATTTAAAAGCATGAGCTGACTGATGATGGGCATTCTGGTTATAGTTTCTGTGGTGCTGAGCTCTCCCCTGAATGTCCAGACCTGCCCCACTGATTGTATCTTATGATTACATGAGACAAGTAAAGTTGATTGTTATTTTTGTGCGAGTGAGTCAGCCTGAGAGGCATCACTCATCATGTATACGTTAAAGTATGCAAGCGTCATACTAATCGTTTCATCCATAAAACACATGGGTCGCTTTGAATCAAGTCTCTGCTCTTTGCTTTATGAAGTCACAGAAAGCCTTTTAACACAACCTTTCCTTTCAGCTCTGTTTGTCACCATAGATAATGACTGGATTTTTTTAAATGTGCATTACTCTTCATGGAGAGCATTACACCCAGACAGGTCCCTGACATTTCACCAAATGGGAAATCAGAGTGCCAGTATGGGTCCACTGTCCTTTGGCAGATATTTAAGCAGGGCGAGACCTCACTGCAGCATGACCCTCATCTGGTGGCCTGCCTGCAGTGGCCTGATAAAATGTTCACCTGTCAGCATGAACACTCCGTTCACAGTCAGGACTGCAAACATGGGAAGAGAAAGCCCTGCAGGTTCAGTGGAGGAGAGGAAAGAGCTACTGTTTGGGAATCTTGGCAGGGATGTTTGGCTTTATGTTCTTTTCAGATTCATCCCAATAAAAGACACCACGGTTCTCTTTTCTACCAAATGTAATGCAAGAAACAATGGAAAGAATAGTCTCTGTCTATCTTTTTCATTTTAATTTACTCTCAAATTCAGTTCTTAACAGGATAAAGAATTCTGACTTTAAGAAATATGGAAATCTTTTTGTAATATAATGTATTGTGAAAAGTTAGGTTCCACTTGACAACCTCAAAACTCTGTCTGTACACTATCAAACACTGCATTTAAGGCTTAAGAAGAATAAAACCACCTTGCACTGTCAGAGTTGCACTGTCAACTCCTCCTCCTTCATAATATTTTGATCTTTGATTTTTTTTTAAAGCACATCACACAAAAAGTCCCTTTATTCATCTCTCATTCATTTTTTCCCCTTTTGTTCTATGTTGAAAGTATTAATGCAACCATGTCAGCAAGACAGAATAAATGTATGGAAGAATTATTTTTATTCAAGAGCGTAGATTTTCAGTTTGAGAGCATGATTTCTCCTTCTTGTGCTCAGATTTATTCTCCTCGTGCTCACATTTTGTGCTTGCATGCTGATTTCTGCTGCTTTCTTTCAAAATGTGTGCTTGGTCTCCAAAGTCACATTTGTGCTCACATTTGTTCTCCTTGGGCACAAACATTTCGCTTTCTCAAATATGTCCCGTGCACGCTCAAGTCTACGTGCTCAAATCTAATGTGCTCACACTCTAATATATATCCTGTGCGCTCTCAAATTTTATGTGCTCGCACTCAAAACAAGCACGTCCTCTCAGGTTGTGGCGTCTGCTCAGACCAAAGGAAGTCCCTTCCTGCGCTTAAATTAGTCTGTTTCACCAGCCAATAGGGAGACAGTTAGAGTGTGGCCCAATCTTGGGTGTGTTCCTTCACCGTCTTTGAGCGCTCCGTAGGGGCGGGTATATGGTCTGTTTATAAAACTGCCTCTCTATTAAAATACACCAATTTACCATATTAGCCAGCTATTTGAATGGTCACCTATTTCACGATTTTAAATTGATTTTACATTTAAATTAATAAATTACTGTTACAGTAATAGAATCCGTGTAATTCTCCTATTGAAACGTTTAATAAGAGATGATGGGTGAATAGGCTAGGCTACATGATTTAAAAAGATATAGCCTAATGAAAAATAAGCGTCTTTTGCCGGTTTTACAAACAGAGCATATACCCACCCCTTTGGAGCACTCGAAAACGCAAAGGAACACATTTATTTCCACATTTACACTGAGTGTAAGGCCCCTACAGACCAACCATTGCCGTGTGTGAAACATGTCAGCGCTCTAATTCAACTCTGCTTTGCTGTAACACAATGTGATGCCACAATGACCACTCAAACATACACACGCATGCACATTTTGATTTGTTGTAATGAAAGTGTCAAGACTTTTAGTGCTACCATGATTGTAGCCCTAATTAGTTTATTTAAAAGCGCTTCGTTTTATTTTGAAAAGTCCGTCTGACTTCCTGTGTTGTTCGCGGCAGTTTTATTTAAGTTTTAACAGAAGCACACAGCCCATTGGTAAGCTACGGTTAGCTAAAAAACAGATTGCTAATAACGTATGACTTATGAATATAATTTGTTGCACTGTTGTGCTATCCTGAAAGTGTGATGTTAGAATATGAGTGTTATTTAGCGCTCGCGATTAGCGTTAGCTCGCGTTAGCATCGCCGCTAGCTCGCGTTAGCATCGCCGCTAGCTCCGATTAGCATGCTTGGTTAGCTTCATTAGCTCCCCAGGATAGTACTTAGATAGGCTTTGCTTGTATGTGGCTGTTAATGTTGACTGCTAATATTAGCAAAGACACTGGTTTAGGGTTGCTGTGTTTGCTGCAATTTAGTACTTTAAATTCATGAGAAAACATTTGACTGATATATATATATATATATATATATATATATATATATATATATATATATATATATATATATATATATATATATAAGAGCTGATGTTTGTTCATTGTAAAAAAAAATAAAAATAGTTGTTTATAATTTACAATTTCATTAATAGTATTACATGTAACCTGTTATATTTGGTTTATTCATTTCAGGTTTATGACCTGTGGTCATTTGCAATAAAAATAAGAGAAGACCAAGGACAAACACAAGTTATTTTCAGTTTGCTTCCTGTTAAGCCTTTTCGGAGGGCTGAATTTTTAAAAATCTGAACAGAAAGATAAGACTGTCTTAACTTTACAGAGTTGTAGAATCTTGTCTGAGTGTTACAGTGTAATCTGGACTTTCTCTTCTGGAAATTCATGTGACGGCTTAAAGCATATGGATGGATGGATGGATGGAGAAATGCAAGACAGATGTTCTTTTTCCATTGAAAATGTGAGCAGAATTTGTTAATGTTGAACTGATAACTTTACCAAAGACAGTTCTGGCTGGTACTGACTCTCGGTTGAGCCAGAAGGAGACCTGGGAGAGGATGACTGTCATGATGCAGGGCAGGTAGGTCTGGATCACAAAGTAGCCGATCTTCCTCTTCAGATGGAAGTGAGCTGTCATGACTGTGTATTCGCCTGAAGATGAGAGGGGGAAAGCCAATATATCATGATTTATTGACCATTATACAACAAGCTGTACCATCCAACCAATCTGGCTGTAGCTAGTTTGCAGTTTACTAACTACCAATATGGAAAAACACTGTTGCAGAAATGTGAATCATCCCTGCAATCTTACTGACATCTGAACTACATCTGTTGTTCGGCAACCATTGTGTTAAATGTCCCCGAAGAACTGCATTGCAGAATTATTATTATTATTGCTTTCTGTGTATTTGTGTCATGAAACTTGATACTACATGGAGCAGCTGTTTTATAAGAGCAATAAGCTGTCGCCTCTTGGAGCTTGTACTGCTGCTGTGTGTAGGTAAACAGTCAAAGTATTTCCGTGAGCTCATGCAATTTGTTCCATTAAAATGTGATGTGATGTAAAATAAGATAATTATAAGAAAAGTAAAGGATTAGGAGATTAGCCATTTTATTTGAATTCAATTGCAGTGCACTGAGTGCATGGAGTTAAGAACAAATCACTATATTCCACAGCAACTGTTGCTGTACATGTTAGCAGACAGTCACCTACTTAAACACCCAGCAGACAACACAGTGGCACAAAATAGCAGCACTACAACTAACAGTATGTGTTATTGTTCTGTCAGTGATTTCTAGGGTCTATCAATCATCTAGTTCCCTTCTTTTTTTTGGACATCCACAGCTTGACTCTGTGTCCGGGTCAACACACTGCCCCCTTCCTGTCGTGGGATTGCAATGGGTGGCACACTGTCATGTATACTTAAAATCCCAATCTCCACTATAAAATGGAGAGTTAAGGTCATACTGCATATTTATTTTAGGTGTGCGATCTCCATCTTCTGTCCACCACCTCTACCGTGTCGCATGCTGGGCCGGTGTCTAAGAGTAGATCTGAAATTAGAATGAAATCTCCATATCTAACCTACAGAACCGAGATCCTGACCAGTAAATATGGGTATTTTGATTACTAGCTACTGTCTATAAATCCAGATGCATGTATTTGAATGATGTTTTGGAGGTGACTTCCTCTAGATTGCTGCTGTTGGTAGAAAATGTTTGCTCAGGCAGAGGGTAACGAGTGTTTGTCTAAATCCCGTCTAGAATGTTTGCTGTATTAGACCCATGGACAGCCTCTCTGGATGGATATTATAGAATTCTGTACCAAATATTATGAAATACTGGCTTACAATGTGTGTGCAAGGTACAAAGTGTGCAAGCATGAAATAACAACAAACATGCTAACATGGAAGTCAGAGTTTTGGTTATTTTGTCTTTAATAACTCAGAAAGATGAACAATGCAGTGTTTTGAAATGCTCACCAGTGCTGGACTTAATGGTCTCCTTTCCCACCGTCTGGCCCACCAAGTCATACTGGTTGAGTCTGGATCCATCAGCTGCCACATCCACTGACTGGGAGGCATTACGAGTCCAGATGTAAGTAACCTCTGTCTTAGTGTAGGCATCTGATGTAGAGAGAGCAAAAACACTGTGATCAAATCCATGTCCATCATATGTGACACGCCAGAGCACTGTATTAAAGCTCTTGGTCAAATTACGGAGATCACCTCCCCTGTAGACCTGTATTAATTACAACTCAGCTTCACTGACTACTTAAAGTCTGTGTAAAGTCAAAATAAATTTGTGTTCTGAGTTTCAGACTAAAGAAGAAAGTGTTATTAACCACCCAGCGTAATGTGAATAATCAAATAATGACAAGTTTATGAAATTAGGTGTCAAAATCAGGTAAAAATTAGTATTCTCAGCTCAGAATGTGCCAAAGCCACGTCCACTTCGAATATGCAAATTCTATGTTAATGATCACCGCGTGATGTCACGCGATCTCGATTTAGGACTGTAACATGCACGATATGGATGGTACAGCTAGCAGTATTAATGTTATTATTCAGCCCTATATGTTTGAGCCACCAGAACCACAATCTATACCATTGTGCTAGGGGGCAAAGTTATGCTCATTTTATATTAATGATCACCATGTGACGTCACGCAGTCTCGTTTTAGGACCGCCCACAAAATCCTGGACTGAAAACTGGTGACAAACATTGTTTTCATTCAAAGTCTTTTCACATGTTTTCAGCAACTATTTTCCAACATATTTATTGTATTTTTGAAGAAATTGTATTGCTTTTGTTATTTTATGAATTGGACTTATTCCTGTTGGCTCAGTCCAGCACCAGGGAAGGAATTTCACAAGGGCCATGGCCCTCGTGCCCTTGGGAAAAAAAATCTGTCCTAAGGCCACGGTGGCCTTGATGCCCCGCCCGCACTGCCCCCGTTCATTATGCGGTTTTCTAGTCTGCCTCTTTCTGTCAACACAGCTTTGACACCCGCGTCTTTAGAGAAAAAAAGCGTGTTTTGATTGACATTCATCATCAGTGGTGGGTTTGATTCGAGCCCGGCACGAACCGCTCGGACGGGCTATAATGACACTTCATCAAACGCACCCCCCCACCCTCTTGTGTCCGCGTCCGCGAGGCTGTGACGTTAGTCTGAGACTGACGTGAAGACAGAAAAAAGTCACCGGGACTGAGGTCAGACAGTGTGTTAAATTAGTGAATGAGTAAGAGGAATTTCAACATATAAGTTAGTTAACGTTAAATTGCGTGTACAGTAACGTTATATCACTACAACGGTGACCCAGTTTTAACGTGCCGACCACAGCCTGTAACATTAACCTCAACAAACGCTTGCTAGCTCGCTGTCCAGTTTTTCCTTCGTGGAGCTGCTGGTTCCGGTCGTAACGTGTCATTTTTATGGATTTATGATCCTGGTGTTGCTGCTTGGGTAAGTTACAGCTGGTTGATGTGTGCTGGCTGTTCATAGTCACTTTACATAATCTGTTTGCAATGACGTTCAGTAGAAAAGGGCAGGAAAGTTGGACAAAGGATGTAATGATGTTACATAGGTTGGAATGATTGTAATTAAACTTCCAGTTTATCAAAAGTATGAAGAACTAATTATTTACTTTTTTTTAAAAAACAACCTAAATCTGAGTGACAGCAACAGCAGACAAATGGTGTCAATGTGTTTCACTGTTTTTTAGTGACTCACTCTTAACGTGACAGATATATAATATTTCAGATCTCTTGACATGAGAGTGCTGTTCTTAAAAATAAAAAGTCAGATGTTTTCTTTATTGTCTATTTTGTTTTCTTGATGGAGCCTATATGCTAGTATATGTTTACAGTACTGTTTACAGTCAAACATTTTGATGCACTGTAGGCTTGATCAATCAAGCCTACGGGTGGAGATTGGTTTAATAAGTTTTACAGTTTTTGAAGTGAGTGATGGACTTCATAGTTTCCTGTGTACTTCAGACTAGAGGTAAGATCGGGCCTAAAAAATCCAGCCCGACCCGGCCCGGCCCATGGGTATTAAAGCCCGACCAATTAACTTGATTTGCAGGCCCGAGCCCGAAGCAAACACGAAATTTCATATTTTATTTGTGAGGACTCAGGAGGAGGAGGGGTGATTTATGATAACAAATTAAAGCCTGTATTTTGTAACAATATCTAAGTTAAACAAGACTGTATAAACATTTACATCTTTTATATTTCTGTTTCTGCAGAGGGTACATTAACCGACAATTTTCCATCATTGACGGATTTTTTTAAGAGTTGACGTGCGCAGAGCATGCTCTGGCTCTGCGGCTCCTGTTTAGTAGTTAAATAGCAATTACATTACAGCGCCTTCTCTGTTTTATCCAAATTATTTATTTTAAAACGAGTATTACTTAGTTTAGTATCCACACATCGTTTTAGTATACATTTTTATAAACATATATTTATTTTTTTAAAAGTCAGCGAGAGACCCGACCCGAAGCAATGATTGACATTTTAGGCCCGACCCGACCCGGGTTGGGCTCGGGCTTGGGCTTAAGATCTTACCTCTACTTCAGACCAGTTCAGTTGCTTTTATTGTCGCCTAAGGGAAACTTGGCTTGCAGGCAAGTTAAAAAAACATATAATAAAAACATAATTGCATTAAATTCATTATGGATGTGGACTTAAAATCATTGTTTTATTTTATGGCCTTTGTGCCCTCAAAAAATTGACAACACAAAAGGCCAAGTGGCCTTGCCCCTAAAATGACGAAATTCCAGGCCTGTCCAGCACAACAGAAAACCTTCAGTAGAACATTTAAAGACAGTCAATAAAATTAAGTTCCTATTCTTGATGATGATATTTTTTCACGTGGGAAGTGAAGCCAACACGAAGTGCCAAAAACTGCAATTTCTCTGCCTTACAGCAGAAACGTGTTTAAAGCTTGGTTCTTAGCTACATCCACCACACACAGCTTTACAATGGCTCTTCACAAATGTATGGAGAACATCACGGATACTACTTACATTTTTAGTTATGCAGTCTATGTACTTTATTTTATGTTTTATATTTTTACTTCTTTAATAAACTGATAAAATTGTGTTATAAACAATTACAGAATTACGAAAGTTGTTACGAAAGTGAAGTATAATTAGATTTCCAGTAACCAAATAATCAAACGACAGAAAGGTGCTAGAAAGTACAGTCCATTTACCATCATTTAAGGTTAAATTAAGCCAGGCTTTGGGCTGGAGTTTAAAGAGTGCAGTTTAGATGATGTGAAGCTGCTCACACTTACAGCTGCCAAACTTGAGAGGACATGAGTGAGAGTCCATGGGGAAGTCTTCCAAGTGCATGGGGCACTCAGCTTGAACAGTTAGCCTGGGGGGAAAAAAAATACACACCAGAAATACAAATCATTGGTCAGAATAACCCCTTGTCTACAGCCATGTTACAATAGTGACCCAGCATAGACAGAGCACCATAGGTTCCACTATATGCTTGGAAAGAGAAGGTGAAGCAGGGTGTTATACAGCTGGAGTCAACACAGTGCAAGCCAGTTTCCAACTAGCTAATTGTGACTGAAGCTAAGCTGGGGTTGCCCTGCTGGCTGTGGCTTGGCCCCCTTGGGTCAAGTGTTGGTTGCTTCATGGAGTTGGCTGATGTGGTGTGGCAACCTCAAGCTAGTTGATATCATGAGTCCAAATAAAATACAGATTAGAGTTTGATACACTAAACTTGCTTTAATTTTAATTTAATTAATTAATAAGTCCTTTATTTAAAAATAATCCATTGCTTTAAGAATTTCTCCAGACAAGGAAAGAAAAACTGCTTCTGACTGCAGCCTGCTTTTTGTCAGGCAGTACAGGGGACGGACAAGTGTATCTTAAGTCAGGTGTCGAGATCAATATGTTAAACAAGTTCCCCAGGATCAAGACAGTTTTTCTGCGCTTCAATACGCCACCACCCTCCAGCACACCCGTGCAGAGGCTTTTCAGCCTCAGGAGTCTCGTTCTTAATCCTAAGAGAAATCGACTGTTGGACAGGCGTTTTGAAGATCTTCTTCTGCTACGATTTAATCTTTGAATTAAAAGATTAATTTGAATAGTAAATGTAAGTGGAAGATGGTAAAGTGAATTCAGGCCTGTGAGACTTGAATAGTATTTTCATAATTCAGTTATTAGGCTATTTGTCATTTGCCTGTGTGCCAGTGAGCGATTTTATTGTTTTGCGTTATTCTGCCTGTTATAATTTTTGTTTGACGTAGAGACAGCTGTTAAAATTTCTGTTAGATCGTTGGTAACATTGGTAACCTAATTAACTACTTTCCTAAGGAACTATAACCAATGATCTCACTCAGTATCTTTAAAAAGGAGGTGGGCCAACTGAAGCAACATGTTTTGATTGCTCAAAAAGGAATGATTAGTTTCTGAAACTTGAGACCAATCTGATGCATTACATTAAGTGGATCAAAGGAGAAGTGAGCTGAGAATCGTCTGTGTAAAAACGGGAGTCATAGTCAGTTTTATCTTTGATCAAGTGTTCGTGTTGTCACAACCTGGCTCAGAGGTATGTAACATTTGAGGACTATAATGTACCTCATAGTGTAGAGCAAGGTTCCATCCTCCATGATCCTCAGCAGCTTGTTGGGCATAGTCATGTTGTGGGCCACTGATTTCTTGCCATTATGGAAGAAGGTGTCTGGGGTCCAGATCTTACTCGCCATCAGGTTGTTGAGAGGAAGAATGTTCATTGGTCCATGGAACTTCAACCGCTCATCCTTCCAACTTTGACGGAAGAAAACATCTACAGTGTACTCCTGAAAGAGAGACAGAACAAGGAAAATAGTGTAAAAACTGAGCTGTGTCCCCTGTAATCCATGATCGGTATCAGTAAACCATGCTGGTGGACCAAACAGTGAAATTACTCTGGGCCTGGTACACTGAAATGGAACACACTGACTCCTAATCCAAAATGTAATGTTGTACTTCAGATTAAGTTCTGGTCTCATTATCAGACAGCATCTGAATTCTTCTGGTTTTGCACCTTTCTGACTTGGCTGGGGGAGCAGATCATTTTCTGTGACACAGATAGCTGACAATCCAACAAGCTCCTTCAATGACTGGCCAGGTGTATGTGGTTTTTAACTCGTCTCCTGAGGTCTTCTTTTTCAATTTTCACACAACTGCTCATGTGAGCAACTCCGAGCAACATCACAAATGCATATGAGGACAGACTGTGCACATTTTCAATTGAAATGAGTTTTATTGTCACATATACAGACACACACACTACAATGTACGGTAAAACTCTACAAATCAAAAAAGTGAGACGCTGGATGATGAAAGGGTGAGGCTAGACCGACTTGTTGGCTTTAAAAATGTATGAAAGGTGGAATATTTAAGGTTTATCAAAATGCTGACGCTGTACGGACATGTCTGCTTTAATTTGTATGAATAAACTGTGAAAGGATTATGAATAATGGCTGAGAGCTGAACTGCAGAGCTTCTCTCATTTGTATGAAGAAGCAGACGAAGGACTACTGTAGTTGGAAAAGTGGTAAGTCTAATAACAATGAATGGGACTGTGAAAGTGAAGTGAATAAATCTCACAAGGTTTGTCAACTCAGATCTATTCACTCATACTCCCACTTACTACTTGCTACATTCAAAGTGTAGAAAAGAGTTTAAACACTGTACGTGTTACAGATACAAAATATTGGTCAAATGTGGAAAGTGGATAAAGTATCTAGGTCTTGCTCAATGAACTTTGAAATGAAATACCAGCCTTTGACCTTTCTCTTTCCAGTGCTACTCCTCATGATTTGAATTCTTTGGCATCTGACTGAGGTAAGCGGTCCACTAGGTCAGTGTTTTTCAACCTTTTTTGAGCCAGGGTACATTTTTTTTATTGAAAAAATCATGAGGCACACCACCAACCAAAAACGTTAAAAAAAATGATATATTATATACTCTATAGCAGTGTTTTTCAAGCCTGGTCCTCGGGGAACACTGCCCTGCATGTTTTAGATGTTTCCTGCTCCAACACACCTGATTCAAATGAGTGGCTCGTTATCAGGAGAGCAGAGCTTGATGACGAGCTTGATGATGAGCTGAATCAGGTGTGTTGGAGCAGGAAACATCTAAAACATGCACTGCTCTATAGCCACCTGTATTAACAATATAGTCATTCTTATCAAAGTGTCTTGAATAGGAATCAAACACAAAAAACTATTCTCTATAAAAAGTGCACTTAACATGTCCACTTCAGAAATACAGCTGGAACCTGAAATGATAAATCTATCTCCCTCTACAACTGTCACTTGATAGTAGCACTTATTGCTGAACTAACATGTCCTTGTCATACTGTATCTGTTTTTATTATAAGTCACTTTGGAAAAGGTGTCAGCTAAATGATTAAATGTAATAGGTAAACTGGTTGATCTGAGATTCACTCATCTGTAATGTGTGTTGACCACAGCAACTTCTACATCAGGGAAAAATGGTGTGCATATAACAAATATAACACACAGTAATGATAACTCCCACATCATAATGTGGATCTAATTAAAGTACATATCATAAACCACAATGTATTAATCATACCCAATTCGGGGGGGTCGTGACTGGTCAGTATCGTTACTGTTACGCCGCGCTGACAGAATCATTTCTCAAAATAAAAGGTTTTTCAAAATAAAATCTCCTCCATACTCAGATAATACATAAAACGGAAATAATTAATTATTTCTTGTGCGGCCCGGTACCAATTGATCAACGGACCGGTACCAGTCCGCGGCCCGGGGGTTGGGGACCACTGTATTAAAGGTTACGGTTAGCTGATAGCTAATTAATCACCCAATGTCTTTCAGTACATGGGGCCTTAGCAATCACTAAGAACCAGGCATTTCAAAAGACACCAGATTGTTGTGTGTTTTTTGTGCTTCTTGTTGTTTGCTGAAGTTGTTTGCTGAAGTCCACCACCGCGTTTTATACAGTCATAGTTATACAGATGAGTCCTCGTCTCAAGGAAAAGTGAAGACAAGTGAAGTCTCTTGTGTCTACGAGACAAGCTCCACAGTTACATCCCATAGTCTACTGTCAGCTCCAGGGAATAGCCAGCCTGAGACCTGGATTGTTTGATTCCTCTGGTGCACAGAGGAGTCATTTTTTGGTTTAAACCACTGGCATTGATATTCCCTGAAATGACTGGTGGGTGTGTGTAGTAGGGGTGTGTGCTTAAAGGTGCCAATCAATACATCAACTGCGTGACTGGATGAGGCTGCACAGCCATTGTCCACTATTGTGACCAAGTTCCTGAAGGACGTTGAATCATCGAGGTCTAAGAAATGTGTCTGGTGCATTTCCTTCCTCATAAAACATTTACAAAGACAATGTTTTGGCTGTTGACTGGAACTGCACCAGTACAGCTGACAAAGCCTTAAATACTTGATCAATATAAATCCTACTGAGCTGCCTACTGAGCTCAGAACTACCAAAGTATATTGGTATTGTAAATATTGGTAGGAGCTCGGTCATGCATCGTGTGAAATTGATTGGAGTGGGATCAGGCGTTAAACGAATGATGGAATTCATAACGACAAAAGTAATGAGATCAGGAAAAAAGGAATCAGGACAGAGCAGGAACAAGATGTGACTCCACTGTGTCGCTGGACAGACTGCGAGACGAGACGGAAACATTTAATAATTCAACATTCTATAACGTCCTTATAGGTCAAGTCTCTGTATCCTTCTGTCCAACATCAGTGTGTCGTGTGTGACTTTTAAAGGCCACACTTCGCCTTGTGTACAGTGCAAATAAAATCACATCCATTTTTTTATACTGGCCCCTGACAAAAGGAACAAACACACCTGTTCTTATCTCAGAGCTGGGCCGTTGCCTTCTTCAGGATAAAAACACTTGAACCACCTGTCAGTCATAGATATCAAATATTCTAGTAGGTATCTAAAGAGACCTGTAATCTCTCTTCTAAAGACATTTTACATGTCATATCTTCATAAAAAAAAAAAGCAATGTGCTATAATATGTATGGAACATCAATGTAACACCGAGGCACTAATTGTTATGTCACAGTGGAATAGAATCACGGTTCTACCACAACAATCATCTGTGTTCACAAGTTTAAGAGCAATTTTCTTAATGCCATATATCCTGTCACAGATATTAAATCTAATAGAAATATTGTTCTCACCAAGATATTACCAGTTTATTATGTCTTTTCTATCATGATTTGATTTGACCTCATTACAGGCCTGAAATGCATAGTGTGCTGTGTGGATATTTTTCCATGTAAATTGAAAAATCATGACTGTTGCTGTTATTATTTAAAAGATCTAAATAACAGGAATGTTCCTTTTTGTCTCCGCTGGCTGGAGGTGGTGCGTCAGTGTCTGTGTTAGCCTGCCAACTGCTCTGTGGTGTCATGGACAGACGCGTTGCTGTTAGTAACGCAGAAGCGCCAGGACCATACCGGCATGTAATGTAACCTGCAAGACGTTAGCCATGCACTTTTCCCCGGAGGATGTTTGTTTAACAAGACAGATGTGAAGGAGACTTTAGCAGGAGGCTAATGTGTGTTTGAGTGTCTCTGCTCTACCTCTGATAAAAGGCTGATGTCACTGGCTTATGCAAGATTTGATTGGCTGTATCAGAAAAAAAAAGATCTAATCTGTATTCACGAAACCACAAATTTTCCTTGTGGTTTTAAATTCTCTGATTTACAAAGAAGATATTTTTGACAGACAAGAAAAGCCATTTATTTTCAGCTGTACCAATAAATGTCAACATGTCATTTAAAAACGGAGCGCTTCAGAACGTCTCCATCAGCAAATCCAGACAGGAGAATTCAATACACAAAACAAGCAGCTGTGTTAGGTTTCTGAAGAGTCTCCCTGTTTTCGCTTCCACGGTATTTACGCGGCGAGAAGCACAGACAGGACATTATAATCCACCAATGAGAAACCTTCGCAAACAACGAGGCAGAGGGAGCAGCGGGGGGTTGTGCAATCTATCAGGGAAAGGGAAGATGTGCGCGTGTGTGTCCTTGCGTGGGAGATGTGTGTGCGTGTGTGTGTGTGTGTCAGTGTCGAGCTATCAAACGCAGAGAAAAGATAGACACTGGTGCGAGTGAAATTATCTGCTGCAAGTTTGATAGAGACATGGCATGAATTAAACATGAGGCCATCTCTCGCTCTTTTTCTGCCTTTTCAAGGTGCTGTCTCGATCAAGACCACTTCCATCCCTCTGCCCCTCGCTTCTGTGCCACTTAAATATTTGAGGAGGGCCAGGTGGGTGGGGGGTGGCGGGGTGGGGGGGGCGGGCGGTCGGGTTATGTTGTTGGGTGGCTGGAATTGTAATGGAAAAACTGCTGAAAGCTTTCACGACACAAAGCACTGCATATGCGCGCACACAGGAGTTGGAGAGAGCAAGGTTTTATGCATCGGCTGTTTCTATATTTTAATAATAACAATACTGAGGTCTGGAGTTTTTACACGGGTAAAAGATGGATAAGGATAAGCACATAAAAAAAGGTACAGGCACATGATGTTGACTGCAATGGGTCGAGTTGGAAAATTAAAAATGAAAATACACTAATAAGGTCTACACGGTTGTAACAATCCAATTTTTTTCCCCCAGTATTTGTGTCCCTTCTTCTTTTGCAGTCGAAGAGTAAAAGAGTAAAAGAGTAAAATTCATGGGAATAGAGTCGATTATGCTGATAAAGGAGGGTGATGGTAGGAGGGTTCCTCAGCCAGCGTCTTTGTAACCGCCTTTTTACACGCAGCCAAAAAGATCTCCAAAAGGTACGTCCTAATCTCACTCCTACTGAGATGCTTAGGAATATTGAGGTTAAAGAGAAGTCAAATCCGAGGTCCAGGATCTCTGAGACCATGTGGCTCACTTCTTTCCAGACAGGCCTAACATAAGGGGCATGTCCAGAAAATGTAAGCATGGTCTGATGAGCCACATTCCCTCCAGTGGGGCTGAAATCTCTTCACCACCTCTAACCGCAGTCTCCTGGAGAGAGCAACAAACTGATTTTGAAGCTGGAGAACGTCACTAACCCTGCTGGGCCAGCCCAGTACTGACTGCATGTCCATTAGAGACAGCTTGATGTCTTTGGATTTTCTATATTGAAAGAGTTAATAAAAACACCACCTATACTGCATTTTATTTGCATAATTACTGATCTCTGGAATCTTTCCCCCTGTCCATATCCATTTAATTTCTATAACAAATCCACAGTCCTGCTCTCTTCTCTACTTCTCACAGTCTAATTTAACCCGTTATTTGAAGTACTGCATGAGGTGCTAGTCAGTAGATGGCAGTCGACACACTCACAGGAGCACAGAAGCTAATGAATGTACTGGTGTGGACAGGGGCGGCAACAAAACAACAAAAAAATCAATATCTGTTCATGTGTATGCTATATTTAGAATATTTTTTCACTTAAGCCTCACCTCACCTCAGCTTCACCTTTCAGACAGTCCTTTCCAACAGGAACTGAAGCGTTTATATCGACCCATGCTGTCTTCAAAACAACTTCAGATTTCACAATTTTACCCCACAGAGCACGCTTCCACTGCTGCCATCAAGTAGTTTGTGTGTGTGTGTGTGTGTGTGTGTGTGTGTGTGTGTGTGTGTGTGTGTTATTGTGCTATTTTGTTGTTTTAACATGTTTGCAGCAGGATACCATTAAAACAACATGAAGCAAATTCAAGAAAAAACTAGAGAGACCCCTGTGAGCATGAACACGTGTGAGACCTGCACATGTTGACAGCCTCATTCAATAATCAGGCTGTCAACATGTGGAGGACTGCCCCTCTGTCACTCTGTAACACAAAGTAAACGGAAGAATGTAAACGCAACACCTGATTCAGCTCGTCATCAAGCTCGTCATCAAGCTCTGCTCTCCTGGTAACGAGCCACTCATTTGAATCAGGTGTGTTGGAGCAGGAAACATCTAAAACATGCAGGGCAGTGTTCCCCGAGGACCAGGCTTGAAAAACACTGGTCTAGAATATATATTAATATATATTAAATATATATGATTAATAATATATTTGTCTTCTTGTTCTGTTACTGGCAATGTTTAATGTTTTTATTTGATTTGATTCGTATTGCTGTTCTGAAGCACTTTGTGACCTTGTTCTGTAAAAAAGTGCTTTCCTCAATAATTAATGAATAACAACAAAGATAACTTTGTTTTGAGTAAAACCAACTCCTGCTTTCCTATTTAAACTATATTTGTGACTGAAGATCAAACACTAGAAGCAGTTAGTGTCTGACCTATTTCTGTTTGAACTATGTGCAGCACCTTTTTTTTCCTTTTAGTTCACGGGGTCAGGGGGGACCTGAGGTATAAAAGTGTTACATTTTTTTATTCGCAGTATGCTGGATACGAGCCAGCCGGTAATGTTCTTCCTCCCGCAGAAATGCTGGCGATGCCACATCTGCACATCCACACTGAGCAGTGGAGCAGTGCATGCTGGGCACACAACGGCGTTTGCAATGAGCGCAAGCTATCAGCTGTGATTTGTGCTCACACTGTGCTGGCTTGTTTGCGTTTGACAGATGACAGTTGCAGTAGCCTATATGTAAGAAGCATGAAATATACAAATATTTTTAATATTGGTATTATTCATTTTCGGAAAGGTTTACAGACAACATGATTTTAGATATCAGGGTCAATAACTTTGACATCATTGCTGTAATAATTCAGCATGCAGGCGTTGGTGTTGTAAGTGGTAGCAGCAGTATGAGCTGCAGCAGTTTTTTATACAGCTGTTCTTAATTTCTGTTCTATTATTTCTGTTTTACTACTCAAGCAATGGATTAGATTAAAGAATAATGCTGACTGCTGACTTGATGGCTTTTATATTTCATGTACACCCATAGATCAGAATTTTGAACTGTATCAAAATGTCCTCGCTGAGCTCACAGGAGAGCCAAGATTTATAGTGGGGACATCTTCAGCACTAAGAACAGCCAAAGCTGCTACTGTCCACTGACTACGGAGGTAGCTCATCATGCAATGAGCATAGTTTTGTATAAAGCATGGCAATGGAGTTTAAAGTAAAGCCTTTGTTAGAACTGTGCTGTGTGCTCCATGCTTTGTGTTTGGTGCAGTTGGAGATTTCATAGAACTACGGTAAGCTACGATGCTAGGGTAATATTTCCATCCAACTATAAAACCCCCTACATAACATCTGCCATTTGTTTACAATATGGGCGTGTGTACGCTGTCACAGGTACACATGCATCCAGGGCAGCACCCACTAGTGAAAATATGTGTCCCATGTGCATCCATGCAAGACTAAAATATGTGCAATCCCATCAAAATACTGCATTAGAACATCTCAGAATAGGGTTCACAATGGACAGCCAATACATGATAATGATCGTCACTATGTTTAATATGTAATACATGAGACGTCTCCATTATCCGAGCTGCATGGCAGGATGGATGATCAGATCTAAATTTTAATAACACTGTCTGACCCTTGCCATGTCATCACTCTCCGGGTTGGAGTGGCTGGGTTTCCAATAGCAACAGGACAAGCAGGGCTGATAGGTCTCTGTCTGGAAGATTTTATCGGCTGGATGTGTGTAATTACATCTGAGCTAACCCAGCAAGTCAACCCTGAGATTTTATAAAGGGCCATGTCGGATTAGATGTGGATTTCTTCAGGAGTCCCGCACAAAAATCATGTGTTTGGCCTTGATTTCTACAGCTGGTTTGGATTAAACAGAACATTTAGAGAGCGTTTATAATAAGTTCCATTTTGATTACATGATCATTGTGGGCATTTTATGTATTTTTATTGCTCTTATATCACTATAATCAAAGTTTTTCTGCTAACATACATCTTTTGAATGAATATTAATGATAATTGAGATGGTAGATTTCACAGTGTCTTTTTGAAAGGTAAGAGGAGTCATCATCTGAGAACCATGAACATTTATTATGTCTCCCACTGTCAGACTAATAAGCAGTTCGTGCTTGTTAGTTTGAGTTATTTTAAATCCCTTATAATCAATATTGTTTTAGATTAAAACAGATCACAAAGCTTCTTGTGTACAAGGAGTTGCTCTGATGCACCCACAACTCTGCAGAGATGCTCTCTACAGAGCTTTACAGGTACCCTGCTCATTATCTCGGTTTTCCAGCCCAAGACTTTCCTGCACTGGTTCAGTCACAACATTGTCATAGTTTCCAGCAGCACACATAGACAACAAACACCAAGATGGTCTAAAAAGAAATATTAGAAGTACTACTTTGCACCTAATATGAAATTGCAAAGCGTTATTTCTTAGCCTATAGCTTCAGGATAGTGACTGTTGAAGGTGTCAATGTTTTCATTCCATGCTAATCTCCAACATTATTGTAATATTATGCAATATCTGCATTTTATAATTCCACAGAGTTCTCTCCAAAGAGAAACATTCATATTGATCCACTGATTATAAAACCTCCAAATTCCCCTCATTAAGTAATTTTGACACTGATAAAAGATTAGCACCATAAATCAGGACTAATTAATCAGTCACAGTGACTGATTTACTAGTTATATGAATCTTTCCTAAAACATGACCACATTTCATCTTTACTGGTAGGAATCAGTGGTGGGAAATCTGATTCATTTATATTGAGACTCTGATCTAAGGTGTCTGCTTTTAACAAAGACTGTAGAGATTGTGGTATTTACTGTCCCTTTTCTTCTTTTCCCAAACTTCATCTCATTGACTAGCAATCTGTGATATGTGAACACGCCAATAGAGTGATGCAATCGAAGCAATGGAAGGCTACGCTAATTGGATGAATTACTTTATGTAACTCTTTCTTGGGTGACCAATTCTATTCAATGCAACGGAGTTGTGAGTACTTGAAAAGTTTTATAATTATCGTAATGTGTCTTTCTAAAAAGTTCCTCCTGATATTTAATCTCTCTGAGACATTTCCTAATATTTTGCACTTTGCAAAGTTCCTCGTTCATACCCAAAGCAAAAGCCTTTTTAAAAGTGTTGAAAAGAAATGCATTTTAAACTTCAAATTCACTTTCACTGTACAGTTTAATGTGTTGTCTTCAGTCTGGAGAGGATGATTGACAATTGGATGAAAGTTGACACTTACCATATCTGTGTCAGACACTGGACCAAAACTGGTCACATAGATGTCAGTCTTCACTTCTGTTACTCGGTCTGTGAAGACAAAGAATACATTTGATAAATAAGATACTATTTTCTGTGTGGAATGTCACGCTGAAGTGGAATTACTTCTGGGCTTCTGGGCTTGGGTCAATGTTAAGACTTTCAGACTGGTTTGATACTAAGGTTTTCAAAGTTTTGTGGTAGTTTGGGCAGGCACATAAGTCAATTTGTAGTCACACATAGCGTCCAAACAATAATATCCAGCTATCAGCCATCATTTTGTTTTATGTAGGCTACAGGATGCGCTATCCATGCTAGCCCAACCCATGAGATCTCAGCGACGTAATTGGATCATTTATAGAACCAAGTAAGAAGACAGGTGTTCCCTTTACAGCAAGAGAAACACTTTGTTCTAGGTTATAGTGAAACCCTGAACAGACATGCATCAGACTATTGCGTAACATCAACCCTGTCTACCATTCATCTCTGCCCTTTAATGTTTAATGTTGGACCACATACTACCACTGTAATTTACTGTTACATGACAAATCTGAAAATAGAGAGGAAGGTTCATCTGGACACTTAAAGACACTCAGAGAACTCCCTGCTCTTCGTCTGTAAAATGATTTCACCTCTTTGTAACAGTTATCTGGACCATCAAGATGAATAATCCTTGGTGTCCACGGAGTCTGTTCTGAACTTGGCAAACCTCCACTCTGTACCCTGGGATTTACAAGACAAACTTTATTTGGATACACAGCCTTGTCCTCTTTGGTGCCCTTCCAGCCGACAAACCATGATGAAGTGTCCTCTAGGTGCTAACCCTGACTAAGTTCCTTCACTATTAATGCAATACGACATTCTGAACCCTGGTGACACACTGCATAGCTAGTGTCCTTTTTATAATAAGGGTACTACTGTCTTGCATGCACTCTGCTTACAATGAACATTTCTCTGGTGACCTCTATTGTGCAGCCAACAGCTCTCTTTCATCCATAGCTTTTGGATTATTGCTGTTTTGCTTGTTGCCAAGGTACCAAGCACCAAGTCCAACTGAAGGAGACAAGCCAAGTCCAGTTTGATCAAAGCATGGGCCAGACACCATCAGCCATAAATAACCATAAATGCAGTGTTCTCAGTAAACGTATTGGCTCATTGCACAAATGTATATCCGCAATGTTTGACAAAGGAAATGCTAAGCTGCTGTTTGGAGACACCTACACTGAGTTTATGTGAAGGCGGACAAGAGGGTGATGACAACACTGTGTGACAAACCCACACAAAAAATAATATCCTCATTTGAACTCATAAGGCGGACAATGGAGAGGGTGCATCAGGTAAATTTGGGCAACTGTGGGCCAGTGACTGGATAGTAGGATGACAGATATTGTCTCAATAGTGACCACCACTCCAGTGGGACTCTTACATGGATGGACAGCTAACGAAAATATTCAAGCCATGACTTGACAGAACTTCAATACAAATCGTTGAACACTGAAAAATGTCTCAGGTCATCACCACTGACCAATCACTAGTTCTCATGTCATGGGAGTTCTAGACTAGACTAAGCTAGAAAGCTTAATTTTGTGATGAAGACAATGAGATGAAACTGAAAGCTCCTGAAAAAGCTGTGGAAAAAAACATTTTGCCACTAAGGGTCAGTGGAAACAACAAAACACAACAAAAATCACTTTTGTGTGGGTTGAGTTGTGGGAATGAACCAAAACACCAAATGTGTTAATAATTAAAAATCTAAATAATTCCTGCAAACGTTCTGATATGGCACCTCTATGGGTATGGTTTGCTTAAAGAGTGCAAAATGAGTGAACATATGTTGTCTTGGATGGTCTAAGTTTAACCACATTATGTTCACCCTAACCATAAGCCAATGTTATCACAGTAAAACCAGCGATGGTCAGGGTGAACTAAATGAAATGTTGGTAAATGGAATTATGGTAAAAGAAACCAACACCATCGGTAGGAAATGGTTAATAAGCAGTGGTCTTGTGTTTTGTCTCCCAGAAAGACTCCCAGAAAGCTTTGAGACTCGAAAAGAACATTATGCAGTTCATAATTCACAATGTGGTCCTTGTCAAAATGCCAAAATGTCAGAACATTCATTTGAGAAAACATCTTTTACAAAATGAAATTGAAAATCATTGTTTCTTCTTCTGAAGGAGATGTTTTATTGAAATATGTTCTATTTTTAAGATACATCCAATATGTTTTGGTAATCAGTCTTTAATAATTAATAATAATTAATTGAATATTTAAATTGTTCTAAAGTGACTACTAGTCACAGGGCATAAAATGACATTTTTTGTATATGCAGCAGAATGTCCCTACTACAAAACTTCAGCAGTCTACAGTCCTGTGCATATTTCTTTTGATGAATTTATGATGAGGTATTAGGGCCATGTCAAGAATTTGATCCCTAACATATTAGAAAAGGTCTCTGCCATGACCCTGACTCTTTATTTACTCACTTTTTTTCCCCCTCACGTCCTGTGAGGTTCACTTCTACATAATATTAAAAGACCTCTCTCAGAGTCCCAAGGCTGAAAGACTCAAAGTGTAACAGCCTCAATGTTGTAAAGAACAAATGCTTGTTTAGGGGCCCCCTTGTGCCCAAATGGCCCCAAGCAGCCACTTAATTGACTTCTGCCTCGAGCCAGCTGCATATCATTCCTGTTTACCATAATTAATGTGACTGCACTGCTGTTCTTTTCCAGCAGCACTGGCTTGACGAATATGTCACATCAGAACAAGATCATATATATATATATATATATATATATATATATATATATATATATATATATATATATATATATATATATATATATATATATATATATATATAAAATACATATTCTAAATTTACCATATGAGGCATTATACGGTATATTTGTGTACAGTATATATAAATCTTTGACTTATAAGTGACATGTCTTGACATGCCACTAACCATAGTCCTCCAGCTCATTTTTTCGCAGAGATGATTAGTCAACATTCATGCCTTAAGGGACCAGTGTGTCATATTTAGGGGGCTCTGTTTACAAAATATGGTAGAAAAATTAAATAATACAATAATTATGAATTAATAATAATTCTACAGTAGCCCAGATGGGACAAACACTGGCAACACAACACTGTTTTGTCATTTTTTTGTGTGTTTTGTAGCCTCTTTCCTGCTAGGAAGAACAGGGTGAAATGAGAGGGTTGCACCATGCAAGTATACCACTAGATGCTACTAAACCCTATATGGTCCTCCTTTGGGTTATATTAACCTGGGTTAGGAGACCTCAGATTTAAATAAGCCTTTCAAACGTGGAGTTTGAAAAATGCGGGTATTTACTAGGCAGAAAGGATCTAATGAAATGTTCGACTGCTTTGTATTATGGGAAAATAAGCACCTGTGTTTGACTCAAGGGAATAAAAGTCAAGATACTTTTGCTTCAATTTTCCATCTCTTGCGAGTCACAAAAAGTTGTGAATGTTCAATAGTGAATCACCTGAGTAAACAGTAACTCCTTTACTGTTTAAGTGCATGTGTAGTCTCTCTTGTCTTACCTCCTAGACCAGGTCTCAGTCTGTTGTCATATCCATCCAGCAGACTGTCCAGGATCTTGGTGAAGGTTGTGATGTCTTTGAAGGTACGTGTTGAATTGGAATCTGCTTTTGACCTAAGTATGTGATATGATTATGGACACAGAGAAAGAAAAAATGAGAACAACTACAAAAATAGACTTGATTAGCCTACTACTAAGAACCGTGGGTGATGAGACGTCTTGGTAATCCCCACCTACAATATTAAATCCATTTTATCCCATATTTTTTCATACTAAATCTGGGGGGGGGGGGATGCAGTGGGTCTGCATTTCTGCTTTGTGAAATGGTTTTGCTCATGTTTTCATTTTGAATACATCCAAAATACTTGAAATGAAATTCAAACAATAAAAATTAAAATCTTCAATCAACTAATCATTACAGTTTTTTTAACCATAGGCAATGTGATCCCATTTTGATGTAGTGTAATATCTTTTTCTTTTTCTAATTTGACTGAATTTGTAAAAAACTGTAAATGACTTCTTAAAATAGTCTGTAAGTGATGTGAATTCAAATGTAACAAACTGGTCAAACTGAAAGCTGATAAACATATGTAGAGATTAAGCAACAAGACAACTTTGTATCTTTTAGTTCAACATTTTTGCAAAAACACACGTTCTCTCTGAGAGAGATTTAGTCAGAGCCTAGTTAGCCTAGCTTAGCATAATAATTTTTCCCCCTTTGGGTGAGATCCCCATTTATTGAAGAGTTGAATGAATACTTTTGCTGACATTTATTGTCTTTTGTTTGGTTGTGCGGTAAGAATCATGTGTTCCCATCACCTACAAACCTAGAACTAACCTTGCATTATCCAAACAAAACACCTGGTGCCCATCTTTAATTAGTAAACACAACTCTAAACCAATCCTAAACGCATTAAGCGCATATTCAGACAGGGAACAGGGAAATTTTTAAATTGAAAAAAATGTGTTTTTTTTATTTTGCTGATTGATGATGAGCTTTATGATGCAGGTTGCCAGTGCAGAAACTCATAACACCCACTGAAATTAATTGAAAAACACCAGCAGTGTCTGGTGTCAATCACATGGCAGCACTGCTCAACGCATTTAGGCATGTAGACATGGTCAAGACGATCTGCTGCAGTTCAAACTGAGCATCAGAATGAGGAAGAAAGGTGATTTAAGTGACTTTGAACGTGGCATGTTGGTGCCAGACGGGCTGCTCTGAGTATTTCAGACACTGCTGATCTACTGGGATTTTCACGCACAACCATCTCTAGGGTTTACAGAGAATGGTCTGGAAAAGAGAAAATATCCAGTGAGCGGCAGTTCTGTGGGTGAAAATGCCTTGTTGATGCCAGAGGTCAGAGGAGAATGGCCAGACTAGTTCAAGCTGATAGAAAAGCAACAGTAAGTCAAATAACCACTCGTTACAACCGAGGTATGCAGAAGAGCATCTCTGAATGTACAACACGTCCAACCTTGAGGCAGATGAGCTAAGAACAGGAAACTGAGGCTACAATTCGCACAGGCTCACCAAAATTGGACAGTAGAAGGTTGGAAAAACGTTGCCTGGTCTGATGCGTCTCGATTTCTGCTGTGCCATTCAGATGGTAGGGTCAGAACATGAAAGCATGGATCCATCCTGCCTTGTATCAACGGTTCAGGCTGCTGGTGGTGGTGTAATGGTGTGGGGGATATTTTCTTGGCACACTTTGGGCCCCTTAGTACCAATTGAGCATCGCTGCAACGCCACAGCCTACCTGAGTATTGTTGCTGACCATGTCCATCCCTTTATGACCACAGTGTACCCATCTTCTGATGGCTACTTCCAGCAGGATAACGTGCCATGTCATAAAGCTCGAATCATCTCAGGCTGGTTTCTTGAACATGACAATGAGTTCACTGTACTCAAATGGCCTCCACAGTCACCAGATCTCAATCCAATAGAGCCCCTCTGGGATGCGGTGGAACGGGAGATTCGCACCATGGATGTGCAGCTGATGAATCTGCAGCAACTGTGTGATGCTATCATGTCAATATGGACCAAACTCTCTGAGGAATGTTTCCAGTATCTTGTTGAATCTATGCCACGAAGGATTAAGGCAGTTCTGAAGGCAAAAGGGGGTCCAACCCGGTGCTAGCAAGGTGTACCTAATAAAGTGGCCGGTGAGTGCAGATCACGGCCCTCGTGTCCGATTTGGCCTTGTGCCCTTGAAAAACATATCTGTCCTAAACAGTCTGTCCTAAACATTTTGATGCACCGTAGGCTCTAGCAATCTATAATCTGTGTAGTAGTTCTTTTGAGGACAGTCTGAAGATGCTCCTGCACATTTGATGTCAACTGAGCAAAAATCGTGGGTGGAGATTGGTTTAATAAGTTTTACAGTTTTTGAAGTGAGTGATGGACTTCATGATTTCCTGTGTACAGACAGTCTTGACTTGGAATCAGTTGGCAGCTTCACACACTCTTGGGAAAATCCACCGGGCCCGTTCGCAGCCCGCGTTGCATGTGGCATATTTGGTCCGTCCTGCACACGACTTCAAACTCCACTGGGAACGTTTCAGAAGCGAGTGTTTAGCTCGCCAGACTTTGTTTACTTGCTCAGATTTGGCCATTTTCCCAGTGTATGTTCTTCTAAACATGCTTCTACATGTGTAAATATGCTATGTTGTTCTTTTTTTTTATTTTATTTTTGCCATAAAGCAACAATGTTTGGGGATATGTGTTTTTTTTTTTACATAATAGAAAAGAAAATATTGTACTGTAAGATAGTGACGTTCATAGAATTGGCTTCTTTATTTTATAAAATATCTACAACAAATATTACCTGTAGAATCAAACTAAATCGTGTCGTTCTTGGGCTACACTGTATCAATTCATATTTAAATCGGTCTGTAATAAAAGTATATCATTTTTGAATCGTATCGTAACCTGTGTATCTAGGTGCATGTCGACTCGCTTATCACAGAGAGAAGTGCAACCCTATTGTGTAAAGAGTTGTTTGCCTGTGTTTTTGATTTTTAGGTCAGTTTCAGATGACAGCTGAAATTATTTGAACTTGGTGTTGTGAAATGACCCATAGCTCGTGATATCATAGTTTATTAAGTCTTTGCATAATAACAAAACCAAAGATTGGAGTGATCATGTGCTTTACTGTTACTGATGACAGTTAAACTGACAAAACGTAAAAATCAAATCATCTTTTATAACTCTTGTTGTCTGATGGACACTCCTGCTCTTCAGTTCAGCTGTACAAACCTCAAAAAAAAACAAAAAAAAACTGAATTGAAGAGTCAGAGCAGACTCTACCTTTTAACATTAAAATATGTCTGAGTTAAAGAAAGTATAATCTAAAATATAAAGAATTTCTCTTATGGTTACCCTGTTTAATTGCATAATTTCATACACATTAAAAAAAAAATCAACTTTATAGTCTAGTGTAGTGTATAGTGTAGGAAAAACAACTGTCTAAACTTATATTCCAGTAACAGGATATTAGTCCTGTTTGTACTGTACTGCATTCAAGGTCGCCATATTTTTTTTATTCCTTTTTTTTTTTTTTTACAGTAAAGAAAATTCACGAACAATGATAGTTACAGACTGAAATGTTGAATTAGACATTTTTACTGTATACCGTACAATTAATTCATCTCTAAATTAAAGTACTTTATTCTGTATAAATTCCCTTTAATATGTATACAGGGTTGGGCACATTTTACAGTCTTTTACCATAAAATCATAAAACATTTTTTTTTTTTACAAAGCAGCTTCTTATGCATTAACTAAAGCAGAGAATCATCATAGAGGAGACAATGTGACAAAATGTCCAAAACACACAGGTCTCAGTGACTCTCGATCCTTCTTTGCGGAATAATACTCTGCCAGCTGTTATGAATCTCCACAATGTTTCATGTCTGATAACTCTTGCTGTGATACACAGATAGCTAGTGTGAGGCGTCACGTGATGTCACAGTGCAGACTAAAGTGGCCGCAATTTTGACGCCAAGATTAATGTGGATTAAGATTTGGATGTACAGAAACGGTTTACTTGTCACTCCCACTATCTTTCCGACAAAATGCACCGTGATGGGCGGTAGAACATTGGGTGCCTGTTCCTTGACTTGAGTTATTTGGACGATTATCAGAAAGCCGAACTTAGCAGAATGTCACACCAACTCTTAATGGACTGAAGGTAATATGGAACTGCGCGTGATATTTTTCCTCACATGCAATTATCCATTCAAATGTTCCATTGCTCAAAGAGTCCTGGCGTTGCGCTCTCTACATTTGGGGGAGCTGAGCGCACAGAGAAAGCGTCAAAGCAGGTCGAGTTATGATGACTCCTGTGACCAATGCGCTTCACTAACGGCAGTGGTCGTGTATGATGGACTACTGCTGCTTTTGACACATTCAATACATCGTTAAAGAACATTTAGGTTTAAAGCCACAGAGTACGCGTGTACGCTGCGTGCGCTAAGCCTGCCGTCCGGCTGATTTTCTTTGTAAAAATACAAAAAAACCCCAAAAAACAACACATCACTGATATCAAACTTACCCTGTCTGCAACAGAACGATCAAAGAGACCAACACAGACGTGGCATGTGAGCGACATCGTCCTCTCATCGCTGAAGCCTTGAAGAACAAGATGGGAAACGCTCTCAGCGCGCGTAATTACATGTTAGAGCGGCACAAAGCACCTTATATATATGTTACAATTAAAACATATCTCGATAACACACACATTGGACCAGTTTAGTCTATTCACACTGCAGCACACATCTCCAAACACCACCTGAATGAGCTGAATTGGTTTTTTTTACAGAATGCGTCCAATTAAGAGTCATTTGTGCGATCGACGAACGCTGCCTACCTGAAACGCGACAGGTGTCTCCGAGGAGGGGGGGGCGGGGGGAGGGGGTGTCAAGCGAGTGGACGCTTACTGAACACAGTGAAGATGAACGACCCGTTCCGCCGAAAAAGAGATAAGTAATCCAGAGAGAGAGAGACGAGCGCGGTTACTGTCCGTCCATTCTGTCAGCTCTTCCGACAAGGAGTCCCCACAGCTCAAGCACTGACACTGACCTGAGAGCAATCTGTACGGAGAGCAGCTCTCCTGTAGCACAGATGAATAAACGCCGAGGCGGAGTCCTGTAGGGGGGGGGGGGGGGGGTTCGTTAGTGCGTACAGCTGCGCACGGTGGATATCGAGCATGCAACTTGCATAAAAGGCATGCACATAACATGAATGGCTTTTATGGTTACTTCGATTCACAAGTATGAAAGAAGAACAAAGAGAGAGAGGGAGAGCTGAAGAAACAAACAAACAAACAAACAAACAAACAAACACAACAAATCCAGAGACAGAAAGTAATGAGAAATATTTAAGAGGCAATATAAAGATAGATTGATACCACTTCATACAAATTCAATCATTTCATGTATTGAAAGAAAGAAAGATTTGGAGCCACTGGCTGTTCCCAACATTTGGTGCACTCGGTTAACGAAATTTTCCAAGACCGAGACATCCGAATCCAGCCCAACACTGGACTGGACCAACCTACAAACTGGAACAAATCCTAAGTGCCATTTCATCAAAATTGGCATCAAAGAAGCCAAATCAGACAGCCATACGGTATATGGTCAAGAGCCAGCTCACATTCATTCCTCCAGGCTGCCACAGCCAAGTGCATTCAGCCCAGCTCAGGCTCAGCTCAGCTCAGCTCAGCAGCATAAAGCCCTTACTCCTCCTGAAAAAGGTCTGTGAGCCTAAAATGAAAACATGCCTCACAGTCTATCTGTACTGTGGAAAATGTCGCCTAACCTCAGTAAGCAACGTTCCTTCTGCTTTTGCTGACCTCCAGTGGCTCTCACATTGCTGCAGTGAAACGAGGCTGTCAACAGGGGGTGTGTGAGGCCTTGCATGAATCACGGTCACAGCTATTATACTTTTTCCTCCATAAATTAGCCTTCACAGTAGCATCGCGTCCATCGTCAATATTCGATCAAAGTTGTTTGCGTTATCTGAGAGAGGCTAAACCACAAAGCTGTTTCTACACTGCCCCCTGCTGCCAGAATCAGCAAGGGTGAGGTGTAGAAACAGTTTGTGAATCTTGACAAATGATAAAAAAAAGAAGTTTGTTCATGTAAATGCTCGGATTGATACACGTATTAAGAAGAAGGAAAAGTAGGGCTAGTGAACAAATAGCATTTTAGCACTTAATAGCACTTTGGACATTTAGTGATGGATATTACACTCCACCTCTACCACTTCTTGAGAGAATATAGGCCAACATGTTGAGCAGCTTTCCAGATTATTTTATTGTGTGTTGTACTGACGCATGAGTTTTTTTTAAAAAATGAACTTCAATGAATTAGAAGAACATTTAAATACATGTTTCCATGCATGTAGTAATATTACAGCAGCAAGCACTGTTAATATTCAACCAGCCAAACAAAAAACTGTGGTTAGTGGACAGGACAGATGGAGCTCACCAGAGGAGACAGAATTATACGTAGCTGTTCTGAAAGAGCACCGGATTTATCGGCCGTTTTAGTTCAAACTCTTTCAGTGTATGAACCTAGACTGTGTGTGTGAGCATTTGGATGTGCAGAAGAACAAATAACATGAATTCATTCTCTTTGTTTTGTTGTACATGCAATCTCTGTGCAACACATTTTTAATTATCACCATGACGGACGTATTTTTTGGCCATGTGGTCTTTGAAACCAATTGTAAAACTATTGTCCTTTCATCATCAAGTCGGCTCAGCTGTCACTATTTTATCTACCTTAGCTTCATGATTCTGGTTTTTAAGATGAGTTGATTTCTCACATTAAAAGGTCCAAGGCTATATATAGAAGCCCTATAAGGTCTTTTACTTTGTACAGACCATGTAATGGCTGTACTCTACAGAATGTACAGGGACACACTTTTGGATGTTGTTACAGGTTATACATAAACCATACCCATCAGGGTAAGCAAAAATAGAAAAAAAAAATATCATAAAAACAAAAGTGCTATGGTACCGACAAAGAGTTAGGTCTTCTCACTCAAGACTGATTGTCTGCTGTTCCTCTCCTCTCTCTGCTATTTCCACAATGACAGCCTGACTTGTGTGAGCACACTTTGAGAAAGAAGAAAAACAGCAGGAGATGGATTATAGAAGCACCAAGACCTGAAAGGTCATAAATGTCTCAAGTAATAGTCCCTGATGGCAGCAACCTTCACCCACAAACAGATGGGATAGAACTAACTGTTGGAAAACACCAGCGGGAGATACCTTTGGTTGTCCATCTATCTTCTGCAAGCAGGACATATGTCAGTGTGTAGCTGCAAGGAACGAAAAAATAAACGGCTATCAAATCAAAATAATGTGAATGCAACATTTAATATGAAAGAACTGCATCGACCAAACATTGCTATTCTCGCGAGTAATTGGGGAAAAAACTGTGAAATTTGATTTCTGGGGTTAACTCTGGAAAAAGGGCACGAGGTCAATGAAATCAAATGAATTTATCCAGTTAAGGCCTCGGTATTCTTCAAACAAAGAGCTTTTTGGATTGAGCTTTTGGAACAGTTTGTGATGTTGGGAGACATGCTGGAGTCATCCCTTGTTCTTAAACTTAAGCGAGAAGTGGAGGAAATGCTAGATACAGGAATCATTGAGCTTCTTGCAGGGCAGTCCTGTGGTGTTCCTACAAAAGAAGGATGACCCTAAGCTTCTAAGCTCCCTCAGATTCTGTGTCAACTCTTCAAATTGAATGCTGTGTCTGCCTTTGATCCATCTCCAATGCCAAGGGTTGATGAACTGATTGAGTACTTGGAAAATGCCAACTAATTAATGACCCTTGACCTGTGCAAAAGTTACTTGCAAGTGCCATTCAGAGAGCCTTCGAAGGACTTTACATTTAGAGTTCCAAGTGGCTTGTTCAGATTCAGAATGATGCCCTTTAGTTTGCATCGAGAGCCTGCAATATTTCAGAGACTGGTAAATAAAGTTTTGAGAGGAGCAGAGGACTATGCAGCAGCCTACATTGATTGATCTTCAGCCTTACCTGGAGAGAGCATGCACAGCATCAAGGCTGTATTAGACAATTTTGTTAACTTTCCATATCATGCCCACAGTAAGCCTCAATTGACTAAGTATGCTGACATGTACGTGCTAGTAGTAGTCTATGTGTCCCTGTTTGGCAGCTGCCTGTTTCACGGCATTAAAATGGCATGGAAATGACAAAGGCACGTAGACGATGCAGAGGTCTTGAAGAAAGACCAGGGTTGCAGCCATGGACTTAGCTTTGCCTTTGATAAAGGGTTCGTCCTCTAAATAGTATGAAAATACTGGAGTCTGCCAGTGAGTTGATATAGCATCATGCACATTCTGCTGCCAATGCTGATGACTGTTTGCTCTCTGGACAGCACATTTCCTGCCTTTGTTAGGTCATGGAGTGAATCCAGGCATCAAGTGTAAATGCTTAGTCATAAGCACAGTCATAGTGACCTTAACACAAACGTTACAAAAAGGCACAGCCAGCACAAGCTCTTGTTTATGCGAGTGAGACTAAATGATGGTTAGAGAATAAAGGAATTGCCTAATCACAAATATAACCTGCTGTATCATGCATACCAAAAGCAGTTCTTTTTGATCAGCCGGCAGGTCCGGATATTCCAGTGTGTTCGCCAGTTATCAATTGATTACAGATCTAAGTCAGTGGGCAAGCTATGTTAAACTGAAGTTAACCAACCAAATGTACTCCAAAGCCAAAAAGTTGTGTTATGTATTATCAACATCTAAGATCGCATTTGCAGCATGTCAGTGCTAAGGTGTTAGGCTGTACAATTTCCATTCAGGTACCATGCATATAGATATCCCAAAACAACCAGCTGAGACAATTTGACTGAGGACATTTCTTAATATGCATCATGTGAAAAGGCCAAAACAGGCAACTAGTCTAAGTAATAATGTTCTTCAGTGGTGTACATGTACATGTATGTACGTGTACATATAAAAACACATAAAATATTTTATAAATGACTCCACATTGAATTACTATTCTGCTTGCATGATTACGCATGTGAAAGAAAAAACAAACTAACAAACAAACAAAAAAACACCAAGCACTACTGTGTATTGAGCTGTAGGGTAATAGCTCCCTCCGGTGGTGTGAAAACTACATAGCACTGGCTCAACACAGCTGACATAAGATACAGTTTTATGTTTGCTGCAAATGACGAGATTTGATTTAATTTAATTTCTAAAGTGCATTTATCCGAGAGCACATAAGTACAAATGTGCTCTGTAGTTACACTTCTGATGCAAATATATATACAATATGACTCATTTTTACACTGTCATACAACTTTGGTTAGTGGTTACTTTTGGTGGAGTGTTATTGGTCCAGAGCAACCTGCACTGTACAAGCGGACTGCATGTGCAAAGCCACAGACTGTGCATGAGTTGGAAGGTGTAGTGTTTGGGTGGGTGACTGTCTGAACAATCTCCAAATGTATTGTTTGACAGGTCTGCACCAAACAAATTAAAAAATATATATAATAAAAGGTTTGCAGGCCAGAGAATCTCTGAAGAATGATAGTATTTCTTTATAACATATCTTTGTGACATATTTAACAGCATGAAATAATTGCAGCTTCTTGCAACTTGGATGTTACACTTGCCCATATGATGATTTCAATTATTTTGCACAGCCCTTAATGTAAAAATCATATGAAAAGCAAGATGCTCTATGGTAGTAACCAAAATGTTCTGCTGGTTCACCTATCAGCAAACCAGTAAGATTGAGGAGAGATGGAGATATTTCCACAGGGTATGTGTCACAACCAAGACAAGCCCAAAGAGAAGCACTTATGAATGAAAGAATCACCTGTACCTCTGTTTGAGGTCATCTATATAGCCCCCAAAGTGACATGAGAGAAAAAATAGTGACGAGAAAAAAAAAAAAAAGCATTGCAAGCTCTCAACTTTCAAACTTCAGATCTCGAGTTTCTTTTGACCGCCAGCCGCTCAAATATTTTCAAGTGCACCCTGTTCAAATGGACCCCCACCCCGTACGCAAGTAGCAGACAGCTGGTTTGTCCCGTTGTCATGGCGATCGCTGTAGTCTGTAGTGCTAACAGCCGCTGTCTGTGTTTAACAAGATCATTTAACAGTCACATTAGCCTGTTATTCAAATTAAAGTATTTTATAGTAAGCTACACACTGAAACACGTCCAGAAGTACTTTAATGATTGAGTTGTATCATTTATTGACATCACAAAATGATAACTTAATTGTAATAATGTTCACACACAGTTATCATTTAGCTACATATCACATACTAAAATCAGATGCTGTTGTATCAGCTGTTGGGTTTATTTTTGATGAAACACTGTATCTGTAAACACACCACAGATAAACACACTAATAAAGTTGTAACAAGTAAAAACTGTAACGACTTTGACCGGACAGTAGTGCAACAGCCACTTAAATAAATAAATCTAGGAATATACATATATTATGGTATTCTGTTCAGGAAATGTACCTTTGAGTATATGGAATGAAACTTTGAATATATTGAATGAAACTTGACCTGCGTCAGACTTCAGGCAGTGCCTGCACCCATCGTGTGTAACGTGTGGATGCTGCAGCAAAAAGTGACAATGAGTCAGGCTGCTCGCAGTCTCGTTGCAGCAGAAATATTAAACAATGAGGACATGATAAACACACCCAAGACACAAGATGTAAGAATAGCTAGGCTTCATTTAAATATTGTTGAGGGCTCTCAACATTATGAAATCAAATCAAATCAAAATCAACTTTATTTATATAGCCCTTTACAATACCCGAATGGTACCCAAAGTGCTTTACAGTAAATCCATAAAAACAAAACATAACACATAAATAGCATGGAAATACAAACAAAAGTGCTGTAGTGGTGTAGGGCTGAGGTATGAGTACACCGAAGAAATAGTACTGCCCTAGTCAGAGTTGAAGGCTATATTATATACTCTATATCAGTGTTTTTCAAGCCTGGTCCTCGGGGAACACTGCCCTGCATGTTTTAGATCAGGGGTGTCAAACTGTTCCACAAAAGGGCCGTGTGGCTGCAGGTTTTCTTTTCAACCAAGGCAGCAGCACACCAGACTTGAATCATTTAATCAACTGATCTCAGTCTTCAGAGAGTTGATTGGTCAAACTGTGTGCTCTTGTCCGGTTGGAACAAAAACCTGCAGCCACACCGGCCCTTTAGTGGAACAGTTTGACACCTGTGTTTTAGATGTTTCCTGCTCCAACACACCTGATTCAAATGAGTGGCTCGTTATCAGGAGAGCAGAGCTTGATGACGAGCTTGACGATGAGCTGAATCAGGTGTGTTGGAGCAGGAAACATCTAAAACATGCACTGCTCTATAGCCGTCCGTATTAACAATATAGTCATTCTTATCAAAGTGTCTTGAATAGGAATCAAACACAAAAAACTATTCAATATAAAAAGTGCACTTAACATGTCCACTTCAGAAATACAGCTGGAACACAACAACGTGGTCTATAACTTAAAACTTAGAGGTAGTAGAAAACTTCTCGTGAGTTAATGAATCTCGTGAGGTAGTCCGCCATGTTTTCGGTCCGTGGAGGCAGAGTCACGAGATTTGGAAATCCGTATCTGCCCAGATCGGGATCACGGTGATCCAATCCGCCAGTGTTTTGAAATACTCAGATAAAGTGAGCAGGATCACCTCGATCCATGACTGAGAAAAGTAGGATTTCATTATCCGGATTATCCTGATCCAGATTACAAGTTGTGAAATACCGGGCCCTGATGTCCTCACCAGTCTGGTTGTGGACCAGGTTGAAAATTTGAAATTTGCTCCAGACCTGTTTGATCAGGCCAGCACTCTCCTCATAACCAAACAGGCTTAGGTCATGGCAGGATTTGCTGCTCAGGTCCTTGAGCAGCACGGTCAAGTTGACAAAATATCCACCGTCTGTCACCGCAATGTAAGTCCCTCTACATGCCTTGAGTGAACGGAGTCCCCTCGGTGACAGTCTGCTCAAACTGAAGTGTTTCTTTAGAAAATGAAAATGCCTCACAAGGGTAGCAGGTGTTGGTCCTCAGGTGCATGTAGTGCATTCTTGCTTCGATGAACTGCAGGCCCTCCAGCTGTATGCAGAGTCCATCCACATCAAAGCCCCCCCAAGATTAAGTAATCTTTCATGTATACTTTATTTATACTTTTAACTATTTATTTATTTATTTATTTATTGTTACGACTCCTCCCTTGCTGCCCACCATGAGGCAGGTGATTGGTTCCTGCAGGGGTTGGCAGTCAGGGAGTGGTCGTTAAGGCTAGGTGTTGACACCTGGAAAGGCCTTCCACCAGGTTATAAATGCCACTCACCATTCATTCTCTCTCTCTCTTTCACAGAGTGTGTCAGAGGAAAGTTTCTCTGAGCCGGGGCAAGTTACTATTGATGTTGGGCTAACTCGCGATTAATGCCCAGGTTTAATCAGAGGGATCCAGATATATTTTTTAGTTTGTTTGAACTGGATTGCAGACATGAAAAAATGGCTTGATGCTGACAGAACTTTAATGCTTCAGTGCGTCCTTACGGGTAGGGCGCAGGAAGCATAGTCGGCGCTGAGTGCGAGTGAGTCTGCGAGTTATGCTAAGGTAAAATCTGCTGTCTTGAAACTCAACTCAACTTTATTTATAAAGCCCTTTTTAAAGACAGCTACAGCTGACACAAAGTGCTGTACATGAAATAAAACATAAAATAAAAGTCATAAGACATAAAAGTATATATAAAAATAATATAAAATAAACAGTATTAAAAATAATAATAAAACAGAAACAGGGTCTCATACTGGGTTAAAAGCCAAAGAATAAAAATGGGTTTTAAGACGCGTTTTAAAAATGGACAGAGAAGGGGCTTGTCGAATGTGTAGAGGGAGTTCTTTCCATAATTTAGGACCGGCAACAGAAAAGGCTCTATCCCCTCTGAGCCTCCGTTTAGCCCTTGGTACCTCCAGGAGCAGGTGACCTGAGGCACCGGGCGGGAATGTATGTATGGAGCAGCTTGGAGAGGTAAGGCGGGGCGAGACCGTGTAAAGATTTAAAAACAAATTAAAGAATCTTAAAATGAACTCTAAAGTGCACAGGCAGCCAGTGGAGAGAGGCCAAGATGGGAGTAATGTGCTCCCTCTTACGTGTTCCAGTTAGGAGGCGGGCGGCAGCATTCTGAACCAACTGGAGACGTGCAAGGGAGGACTGACTGACTCCAAGATAAAGTGTGTTACAGTAATCCAGCCGCGATGTAATGAAGGCATGGATTACTGTTTCAAAGTGCTTATGTGCAATAAAAGGTTTCACTTTTGCCAGCTGCCTAAGGTGAAAAAAGCTGGACTTCACTATTGCACCAATTTGCCGGTCAAGTTTAAAATCACTGTCCATCTTAAAACCGAAGTTTGTGACCGTTTGCTTCCTAAAGTGCTCCAAGGGGCCCAAGTCAACAGGAGGTGGTTTGCAAGAGCCACTGGGAGAGAACACCATCACTTCTGTTTTGTTTTCATTGACTTTTAAAAAGTTCAAGGACATCCAAGCTTTAATTTCTTCGAGACAGAACAGAAGTGGGTTCAGAGAGAAAGCATCCTTCTTCCTTAGTGGCACATAGATCTGGCTGTCATCAGTGTAACAATGAAAAATGATGCCATGCTTTCTTAGGATGGAACCCAGGGGCAGCAGGGTACAATGAAAAAAGCAGAGGCCCTAAAACTGAACCCTGTGGAACACCATATGACAGCGGAGCAGAACGGGACTCATAACCACCAAGGCTTACGCACATGGTCCTGTTTGCCAGGTAGGACTTGAACCAGTCCAGGGCTGGCACCAGAGATGCCTACTAGATGCTGCAACCGATGCACCAAAATGCTGTGGTCCACAGTATCAAAAGCCGACAGTTAAGTCCAGGAGTACAAGAATCACATAATCTCCAGAGTCATTCGCCAGAAGGATGTCATTTAAAAACTCTTAATAGAGCTGACTCTGTGCTGTGCAAGGTTTTAAATCCTGACTGGAAGACCTCCAGGACCTCATGCTCATCCAGAAATTATTTCAATTGAGTAAAAACAAGTTTTTCCAGGATTTTTGAAATGAAAGGCAGTTTGGAAATGGGTCTAAAATTGGCTAGCACACCAGGATCAAGACTGGGTTTCTTGAGGAGAGGTTGCACCACAGCATGTTTAAAGCGTTGGGGGACAACACCAGAAGACAGACTGCCATTGATAATGGCCAGAACCGACTGCCCTATACTGGGGAAAACCTCTTTAAAAAAGTGAGGCGGCACAATGTCACATGGAGAACCTGATGGCTTAATCTGGCCAACCACATCTTCTAAGGCCTTCAGAGACACGGGCTCAAACAAATCAAACACAGCTGTGCAAGGAACAGGATCAGAAGGGTCAGATGCAGGAGGAGAGATAAGAGCCCTTGCAGTAGTAACCTTGTCAATAAAATAGTGCAAGAAGCTATTGGACTTTTTAAGTCCAATGGCTTCAGAAAGCATATGAGCTGGTCCCTGAAGCTTACCGTCAGAAGTTCAGGAACAGGGAGAAGAATGACAAACTAATGTGGAGTTTGCTCGTGATTTGTTGTGCCATTTCAATCGATGGTGTTCTGCTGCAAATGTTGAGAGTTTTGATGGACTTTGTGAGCTCATAGTGTTAGAACAATTTAAAAATTCAATTTCCTCAGCGTATTGCGACTTATATAAGTGAAAAGAAAGTGACCACTGTATTAAGAGCAGCTGAGCTGGCAGATGATTTTGTGTTGACGCACAAAAGTGGTTTTGGTGAGGGGTGTGCGGCCAGTGATGGAAGACGTGGAGGTAACAACCTCAGTAGTGTTCGGTACAAGGCTCCGCCTTCAGTAGCCGGGCCTGTGCACACATTTAAAACCTCACGTACGAGGGACGATGGTGGCAGGGGTGGCCTATGTCATTATTGTCAGGGTGCGGGCCATTGGAAAGATCAGACGGAATAAGAATAAACGTAAATCGTATTCACCTAATCCAGCTTTGTCCTGTTCTGGTGCTCAGGGGCCAAGTCATGAATGTGTTAAACACAGTGAGTTCGGAAGTGGGCCTCATGGTTATTTTCTCCAGGATGATTTGCTTGTGAGGAAATGGGTTCCTTGTGTGGGTGACTTTGTTGGTGAGCCAGTGTTTCAAATTGTTGTGCCTGAGAAATTCCGTGCCACCGTATTAAAGATTGCGCGTGACGAAGTCAGGTCATTTGGGTGTGAGGAAAACTTATGACCCGGTCTTGCGATATTTTTGGCCAAAGTTGAAGCGTGATGTCTCCAATTACATAAAATCATGTCATATATGTCAACTCACAGGCAAGTCAAGTCAGTCAATTAAACCAGCACCTCTCTGTCCCATTCCAGCAATCAGTCAACCATTTGAACATTTGATTATAGATTGTGTGCGGCCCTTGCCAACCTCAAAATCTGGGTGTTCGTATCTGCTGACTGTGATGTGCCAGACGACAAGATATCCTGTGGTATATCCTTGCGTTCAATTTCGGCAAGATCGATAGTCAAGACGTTGACACAGTTTTTTCCATTTTTGGCATCCCGCGTGTGATTCAGAGCGACCAAAGTTCAAACTTTACATTGCACTTGTTTGGTCAGGTGTTGAAGCAGCTAAAGGTGAAGCATAATCATGCGTCTGCTTATCATGCACAGAGCCAAGGGGCGTCCAGTAATTGGTTCACCTTTGCAGGGAAAGTTCTCAGGACCATATACTGTGGAGCAACAAGTTTCAGAACAGAATTATTTCATTTCCACTCCTAAGCGCAGGAAGTCTTCTCACCTCTGTCATGTTAACTTGTTGAAGCCGTATTATTCACGTGACGCTACTGTGGCCAAAGCACAGAGTTTAGGGGTCAGTCCAATACTTACTGCTAGTTCTGTGGCCTCAGCTTTGCAGGCTCCATGCACACACCTGATAGAACGCGATATTGATGTTGGGGACAGTACACCAATCAAACAGCGTTTAGGTGTGCACCGTACAGACAGAAAGTTATGGAATTTGAAATCAAGTACATGCTGGATGACAACATTTAGTAAGGGCATTTTAGCAGATATTTGACTAATCTGGGAACTAAATCCTTACCAAGAAATTTCTTCACAATTGTGTTTAGGAAGGTGTGTAATATCACGTCTTAAAATATTGAAATTCAACTCCCATGGGAAAAGTTGGGGTACCTGTAACTGCTCCTGTGGCCACAAATTTCACACTACAGACATGCCCGGAACTGCCCAGCGACAGCCATCTTAGCAGTTAGTGTCAGTTAATTTGAATTTGTCTGTCTAAAATGACAGAGAGAGCAGAGCAGCTAGCGCGTTAGTGGCTAGCGCTGACACGCTAGCAATTAGCCACTAGCAGGACTGTGTTAAATCATAACATAATTTCTAGCTACTAAAAATTAAATACATGCTAATTGCTAACACTAGGCGGCCATTTCAGCACCATATAGTGGCAGTGAATTTGAACTTGTCTGAGAGAGCAGAGCAGCTAGCGCATTAGCACTAACCACTAACTGACAGACATTAACACAGGCAACTCAAGCAAGACGTTTTCTGTGGTGACCGTCAATCTGTGTTGTTTGTGTTTAAATCTGCTGTTGCTATGCCTATGATGCAACATATATCAGTCATCTGCTTTGACAGTGAATCCACCAGGACTGCTTCCACAAATTTTGTACTACAGAAATAAAAATTATATATCTAGATTCGGCTCATTTAGGACATTACTAGGGTCATTCCAGAATTGGAGGACATTTGGGCTTCAAAATTCTTGAAAAATAAACCATCACTTTTGTGATTTTCTGCTACATATTCATCGATAATAGGTAATAAACTATCAAAGGCTTGATTATCTCAGCTTACTAATCAATGGTGCAATTTTATTACATGATTTATTTGGTGTTTACAATACCTGGTGCAACCCTGTTACCAACACTGAGCAACCTGAAAAAAGTACATTATTCATTTCTGAAATATAATTCCTTTTCCATTAAGTAAATAAACTAAAATTCTCTCTGAAATCCATTTGATAGCACACATGATTTGATTTAAATTAAGTTGAACAACTTTAGAAATCTGTCTCACCCAACTTTTCAATAATGGCATGTTTCACTAACCATTTCAGTATTTATTGTACAATATTTACTTTAACACATTTAGCATATGATTGCATATACTCTTTTAAGGAAAATGTGTTAAACCCTTTTGAGCTGAGAAAGTAATTATTTTCCATTAAAATGGTATGGTAACAGGGTTGCATAAAGTAAGATGGATAACTAGCTACATTATTTTTGATTATAGATCATCATATAAAAGTGACAAATAAATGCCCAAGACACCAAAGCATTGTTTGAATAACTTTTAATACCTCCTGTTGCACTTTTCCTCAAATAACACCCCCCAAAATAAAAGAAATAATAATAATTAAAGAAACTTTGCTGAAACTTGCCCTTTGGTTCAGAACATTTCTTTTAAACCTTAGTTCAAAGTGCTTTAACTAAATAAGAATCATGGAGAACCTTTGCCATGACTGGCTTCAAAGTAATTCCAGGTTCCAGGGCCCATCACTAAGAAAATGCACAGTTGTCACATCTGGGAATTTTTCTCTGATTTTCTCTGATTATGTCTTCAGGATGGGCTCCATGTGTTTCCATTTTGCAGGTGGTGAACAATCTGGCAATGAGTGTCTGGAGGTAGGCGCTTAAATACAGGGTTGATTACTGATGAGGAGCAGGTGTGGGAGGCGGGAGAAACCATGGTGACTGATGAGGAGGCGGGGCTGACAGGTGAGTGGAAAGTTACTGGGTGCAGGTAAGAGGGAAAAGCAGGCAGGGGACCAGTGTGGATTGTGACAAAAAAAGTGTATTTTTTTTCTGCGCAAAATTATTAGTTGAAATAAAATTGATTTTTTTTTAAAAGACTTAACATATAATGTAATAGTGTAAAAATATTTACCAATGTCAGATATTTCTGCCAAACTAGGGTCATTTGTAAAGCTGTTTTCTCCATCAGAAAATGACTGTAAATGCAAACTGATAAATACAATAACTTTTATGGATCCAATAGACTATACTATTATCAAAAGATTGTAACAGACTTTTGTATTATGACTGAGCATACTACAAGTAACTGTTTAAATCCAGTGTAAAATACAGTACTGCCATTGTGACTACCACTGTCATGAACATGTCTTCAATTCGTCAGTACTACTTGCAGATTATTTTTCCTCACTTAAAATGATCTTGTCAGGCCTGACATACTTCTGATGAAACAGTTTTTTCACAAGGTCTCCATTCAAACTCTGTGTGGGGGTAAGGGATGGCTCAACTAGTTCGTTGTAACATGGCAGCAGGATTTCTAACCTAGGGGAAGGAAAAACACACAGTACATGAAAATTATGTTGAAGCTAAAAGAGCTCACTACAGTACAAGGAAAAGATTTAGTGTCAACACTTCATTCGTTGCGTGGGTTGTACTTGAACCCTGGCTGTTGTGGAAAGGCCTTTAGTAAATGGGGTGCACACTCTAGGTGAGGACACCCCAGTTCAGTATAACTTCAATAGAAATGTTACAACCATAATGCATTGACAAAATGTGTGTTCATCTTCTTATATATCCCAACAAGCCTGTCGGAAATCAGCAGCAGCAAAAGGGAATGTAAATAATAAATAATATTTTAATTCACAACACATAAGCACTTCAAATGAAGCTTTCATTGTATAGCATGCCCGTGGTATTCTTTCAAATATCCAATAAAAGAGGTAACAAATATGACAAAACTCACCTGCATCCCTCCACAGCTTAAACCCATCTTAAAAATTTCGGTGCAAAAAAGGTAAAAGTTTTTACCCTGTTTATATTGTGTGCAGGGCCCATCACTAATAAAATGCACAGTTGTCACATCTGGGAATTTTTCTCAGATTTTTTCCGATCTGACTTCAGGATGGGCTCCATGTGTTTCCATTTTTCTCCTCCTCTTGTTGCTTCGTACTCATCTGTCGTTCTTCGCCGCGTTCGCTCTGTCCATTCCCTCCCCTCTAGGCTCGTCGTCCTCCTCCTCGGAGTCAGAGCGAGGTTTACCGGGAAAGCCTAGTCCCTCCCGGGACGGCAGCGGCGCCGAAGCGCCTCGGCATGGAAAGGTTCTTCGTGACGACCGGCTGGCACTCCTTTTTTCCTTTGCTTTGCCCTTTCCCCTGCTCATCGCCATCCTCGTTGTCGTCCTCCTTCTCCTCCTCGTAGTCCAAGCTAGGTTCGATGGGCAAGCCTAGTCCCTCCCGGGACGTCGTCAGCCACGAAGCACGTCTGCACAGGGAGGTCGTCGTCGTCCTCGGCGGCCGGGCGCCTCTCGCTCTTCTCCTCTCCTCCTCTTCTTGTTGTTTCGTACTCTCTTGTCATTCTTCGCGCCACGTTCACTCTGTCCATTCCCTCCCTTCTAGGCTTGTCGTCCTCCTCCTCGCAGGCAGAGCGAGGTTCGTCTGGAAAGCCTAGTCCCTCCCGGGACGTCGGCAGCGGCGAAATGTCTCGGCGCGGAGAGTGACGACCGGTCGCCTCGTTCACTTCCGTCCTCCTCTCGCCGTCCTTTTTCCTCTCGTCGACCTTTCTGTTCATCTTTTCTCGAACTTCCTCAGCCGCAAAAATAAATAAATGAAAAAATAAAAACGGCTTTATTGGTCGCTTTTTGTCCTCCTCCTTAAAATAAATAAATAAAATGAATAATAAATAAATAAAATCAAAAAGTAAAGACAATATGTAAAAAAAAAAAAAAAGAATATAGACTGCAGCGGTCTCCCCTGCTCTTAACTTCTCCTTTCATTTCCCACTTACCTTTCCCAGAGCCTTCTGCCTCTTCTCTGGCCTGCTGATGTGTGAGCTGGTCTGTTTTGTTCAAGGGGCAAGACATAGTTGAGGGCTTAGAGAGCTCCCGTCGGACAATTCATGCTGGGTTGGACTATTCATGCTCACTCACTCCAACCAGGAGCCAGCCGGATGACTCACACTCGGTTGGAGTATTCGTGCTGGGTTGGACAATTTATGCTCACTCACTGAGTCCAAACGTGAGCCAGCTAAAAGGGCCCATCACTTAAGAAAATGCACAGTTGTCACATCTGGGAATTTTTCTCAGATTTTTTCGGATTCTGACTTCAGGATGGGCTCCATGTGTTTCCATTTTTCTTCTCCTCTTGTTGCTTCGTACTCACCTGTTGTTCTTCGCTGCGTTGTGTCGCCGTGTTCGCTCTGTCCATTCCCTCCCCTCGAGGCTCGTCGTCCTCCTCCTCGGAGTCAGAGCAAGCTTCGCCAGGAAAGCCTAGTTCCTCCTGAGACGTCGGTGGCGGCGAAGCGCCTCGGCGTGGAGAGGTTCTTCGTGACGACCGGCTCGCACTCCTTTTTTCCTTTCGTCGTCCTTCTTTCTCTCGCGTTTTGCCCTTTCCCCTGCTCATCACCATCCTCGTCGTCGTCGTCGTCCTCCTCCTCGTAGTCCAAGCTAGGTTCAATGGGCAAGCCTAGTCCCTCCCGGGACGTCGTCGGCCACGAAGCGCGTCTGCGCAGAGAGGTCATCGTCGTCGTCCTCGGAGTCCAACCGGGAGCCAGCTGGATGACTCAGCCTAGGTTGGACTATTTGTGCTGGGTTGGACAATTTATGCTCACTCAGTGAGTCCAACCGGGAGCCAGTCGGATGACTCAGCCTGGGTTGAACTATTCGTGCTGGGCCGGACTAATCATGCTCACTATTATTATTTAAATTAATATATGTTTATTTAAACAAATATTCCCACAGTTAGAAGAGACAGCAATGAAACAAATAATACCAAAAAAAGTCAAATTTAAATTTCATTTTAACGGTTTTATTTGAGATTCAATTTGGTCATTAGGGGGGTGGGACAAGAGAAAAATGGCATTTTAGGGGGTACTCTAGACTTATTTGGTATTGTTAAAACTCCTTTCAAGCATTCTATTCTCTTAGTTTTTTAGATTTTAGTAAATTTACTCAGAAACTACATGTTTTAGTATTTTGTATATGCATTATTCAAAATTTGATGGGTGGGAAGTAAATGTCCTCAAATTCTGGAATGACCCACTACTACACTGTCCTTCTACAAACCTTTTACAAACCGTCTACAATGAGCTAACGTGCTAGCTGCTCATTGTATGTGTTACTGTCTGTCAGTTATTAGCCACTAACTGACAGACAGTAACACAGACACAGAGAGACTGGCCGACACAGACAAGCACAGAGACAGACAAGACAAAAACACACCACACACACCTGACAACTTCCACAAATTTTGTACTACAGAAATAAAAATTATATCACTAGATTCAGCTCATTTAGGACATAACTAATATATTGACCTTATACAAACCTTCTGCACATGAGCAGCTAGGGTGTTAGCGCTAGCTACTCATTGTATTTAAGACATGATATTTGCTAACAATAGCAGCTACACGTTTTCACTACAGAACCCTGGCAACAGCCCACTTTCAAAGCAACATGATGCACAATTTTCACCACCAGGCTGCGCCTGTGAGGAGACCAACTGCTCTGGTTCTGGTTGGTGGGTTGCTATGGTAGAGAATTTATTTAAATATTTTCACAGTGTTAAAATTTATTTTGTATGTAAGTGAATTACATACCAGTATCCACCTGTGTTTCTGGCTGCAACATAAAAAAGCATTAAAAGAGTCTGCTGCTGGAAATGTCTGTCAATGGGAAGGCACATGATCAGATAGCAACTGGAGCTAGATGTCGACACCGGAGACAGGTGTAAATGTATGTGGTTAAGTGTTATCTGATAGCAATCTGATCACAAAAAACACATTTTGATACAAGGTGTAAAGGGGACCATATATACACATCGCTACAGTTCAAAAAGCAGCTGAAATAGTGCATGTGTTCCCCCAATGTTGGTTGTCGCTAATTTGCATCATACCCAAATTTACAGCTACGGTCAAATAAATGATCTCCATTTAATTTAGTCTCTGCTTGAAAGCAAAAACACATTTTATAAAAAAACATAATTGCATATTACAAGGTGATATAATGCATGTTATAGCACAGGTAATCGCCATTCATTTATTTTATAATTAAGGTACAAATATGATGTATTGTTATGATGTTTGTTCACACAGACAGTTGCATTACCACTGGACAAAGACCTTCCTTGTTGGTTGAATAACTTGAATTTTCTTGAATTGAATGCAATAATGTTATATTTCTCAGATTCTCCAGTTGTCTCGCCACTGCTCACTCCCCTTGTTCACTCGCTATTGTCCCCACAGCTGGCTGGAAGGCTGTTTTTATTGCCTGCATTACTCTGTCAGAATCACAGTCACAGCCAAATTCCACGGCAGACTTGACATGGCCATTTTCAAAAAGCCATGCTTTTTTGGTACGCCTTGGCACACGTGTAGCTTTGTGGTCTGGCAGGAGAATCGCCTCTTTGAAAAAGGACTGAGCCACAGAAACTGCCTTGTGCCTGAAACCTTAACATTAAACAAAAAGAAGCATTAAACAAAATATAGAATTCTGTATAGAATCAGGCAGTATTAACTGGTTTATTTTACACTGTATTCATTTATGTATTTTGTGGTTGATGTATGCCATCAAACTGTGTTACACTGATTAATACAACAGTAAAATATATATATATTTTAAATTCCATAGTAATTATCTACGTAAGGCATAATCTCATTATGCATTTGTCTGTCTGTCCGCACTCCGCTCTGTGAGTAACGTGCCCAAAGGTGATAATCATCAAATACGTTCAGTACTAAACTAAATATTAAGTCTGCATTGGTCTATGAATGTGGGTGATTCTTATTGTATCTAAACAATATATGAAGAGCTTCTCTTTCAGTTCACGAAATCCCCGTATCCGCAGCAGCTTCTCCAGTCCCGGAGAAGCGCACGGCCAGTCACTGTTTTACCTTCATTAAATCACCTGAAAACTATATCAAGCTAACCATACAGACCTAGATACAGACCTCTACACACGCACAGTGTTCCGTTAATAGTTCTGCTTTTTTATGAAGGAGACGCCCTGTTACCAGGGCTCACCATAGCTGCACTGAGATATAGAATGTGATCTATATCATTACATGAACTCTACTGAGAGCCCTCATCTAGTTTTAAATAAAGCCTGGCTATTCTTACCTCTTGTGTCTTGGGCCCTTTCTTGTGTACGGGTGGAGATTGTACACAGGGGTGGGACACTCCTGTGAGGCTGATGGTATGCTCACGTGGGCCCGATAAGCAGCTGCCTGGCCTGTTGTTGTAGGCCTGCCATGGTTAAAAATGGGGCGAAGTTCGGACGGCATGCCATGATATATATATTTTATCAGTCAGAATTTTACTATAATTATAGTTTTTATTATGATAGGATGAAGTTTCAGGTGTATTGAAGTCACATGGCTCTGCAGGGATCCGATGATGATGACAACACCAGTAGAAAACCAGTAGTAGAAACCGGTCAGAGACCCAGGACTAAAATTTGGTTGGCTTTAGATACAGTGTTATTATAAACTATGCATACAAAGTAAGGAAATTTGTGTTTGGTAGATTATTTCTTTGTTGGAATAATGCTTTTTGGCAATGATTATTTAAATGGTGCCACATTTGTGGGACGAGCAGCAGAGCTGAGTATGTAAAATTTGCTAAATGTTTCAAACGTTTCTTTCTTTCTTTGCTGCCGACTCTTGGTTGGTAGATTGGATGATTGAAGTCTGAAGAAACAAGACATATTGGCAATTTATTCATTTCAAAAATAGGAGCCTCAGGCTGTGTATGGTTCTTCCATATGCACACAATACTGACACCTCCTCCTCATGCTGGTCATCAGCCTGGTCACACACTGCTGTGGGATGGTATCCCATTCTTCAATCAGCATTTGTGTGAGATTTATTGCCGGGTTGTATCATAGTTTCTGGTTAGCTTGAGGCTTCCTGTGGTTCTTGTACACTGTAAACTATAATAAGTTGACTTTATTTAAAAAAAAAAAAAAGCAAAGTCGTTGCCTCAAAAAAAGTCATTTCTGTTGATTTTGATAAATTAGATTACAGTAATTTATTTATTTTGAGTGTACAGCACTCAAATTAACTTATATAAACTGGATTACAGTAACTCAAATCAATGGATTTCAGATATACTTTATGTAGATTTAATATTAATTCATGAATATTAATATTCATGAATTCTGAAAGCTTAATTCTCTTTAATTTTACTCATCATATTACTCATCTATCGTAAATTTAACTTTAATTTTCTTGACCTAAAAGAATTCTACAATCGACATTAATTCGACACATGCAAATTTAATTAACAACAACAAAAACACGTTACCTAGTGGTCATGAGCCCCAAAAACACAATGAATGATGAACACTCTTTGTATTTACTGCAATTACAATATATTTGAAATGCTCAACAATGCATTTATGGCGCTGGAAACATGTTCCACTGTTGGTGGAAAGAAAATGCACAAAAGAAAAGTCCCACCAATAAATACATCTCTCGCTCTCTCTTTACCTTCCTACCTATCTACCAACCTCCCTCCTTTCTGGAGCTACAATCAGCATGTTATGTTCTAAAGTGCACAGCAGTGATAAATAACAAAATGCATCACTGTCTTACAAACACAATCAAAGCGTAACATTTGAACATACATTTACATTACACCTGGAACAGTAAACAAATTACAAGTTAAGTTTGTAGTCAGCAATTTTGAACAGCCTACCCCAGTAGTTTATTCCGCAGTGTGATCAGTTTTGGAGGGAGTGTTCTGTTGCAGAGTCCAAGCATGACTGCTTGAATGAATTTGAATGTGTCTTCCATGCATACATATGCATACATGAACCCGAATAAAAGGCAGACTGCCTGGGGAAAGTCTCTGACATTGTCCATGACACTACCTCCGTCAAGTATGATGGCAATTGAGATGGGTTGGAGGTGCACTGAATTTGGACCCTGCTGCTGCTGAGCATCTTCGATCACCGTCAGCACTCCAACTGTGACTGAGGCCAGTGCTTCTTCTTTCGCTGCAACCTGTAAAAAAGCACACAGGACTGGCTATTGAATCTGGGCAATTTCCTCAATCAAAAAAACAAAACAAAAAACATTCAAAATCCAAATACCTGAACTTGGAGATACAGTACATGTACAGAAAACAAATGAGTTATAAGTTATATGAAAAGCAACCAATGTTAAAGAGACTGTCCTCGGGCCTCTCTAGTTAGCACGCTGCTAACGCTAAGCATAAACAAACCAGCGCATGTAACACACGGAGTCTGCCAGCTGATTGTAACGAGCGACGACAAGTTCACCGGCCGACCAGCAGATAGAGCAACCGGCTCTTTTGTGAACTGAAAAGAGCACGTGATTCGGTGCCAAGGTTTGCGTCAGGCAGGACTGCCTGACTCAAAGAACGCTCAAAGGACCCTGGGACATTAAATTATTTTTTCTAATTTAACTTGAAGTGGAGTACATTAAGTTAAGCATGTTCTCCAACCCCAAATTACTAGTTACTTCTTTAAGATGAGTCTTCATAACAGGTTGATGATTTCTGTTTGGTTCACCCATCATTTCTAATTGATTTGAATGTTAGCATTTTCAGTGTAGCCACATATCTGAGGCCTGTTCCAGAAAGTTCAGTCATCTCTAAATAAACACTGAACCCTGAGTTGATTAAGCTTGTTTTTAACTCCAGAGCAGCTGATCACAGTTTGGTCAATCAAGTCTAAGGCTCTGAGCATTAGACCAAAATTTATTTGCAGCTGTTAAAGCTGACTGACAGCTGATCAATGATCAGAAGCAGACACTTCACATGGTGCTTCAGAGGAAAGGAATACTTCTTTCCTCCCCACATAGTGGTTTCCTTGGGGAATGACTGGAGGCACAGCTGTGGACGTGCCACTGTCAATGTTCACTCATGCATTTATTAGTTTTCATCACTGTATTCATTGTATTAATCCATGGTTGCATACTGACCCTTTTGCATGTTTAGTAGTTATTAGTTGTACCACACAGGTGCAGGGCGGTGCCATAAATTAGGCTCCTTTCCAGTCAAAATGGCGGCAAGGTTAATGACAGGGCATGTATTCATCCTGTAGCTTTTAGCGTGTATCTAACTTCAGTGGAACATAACATATTGGTTATGGAGTTAATCTGCAGACAAAGGCCAAAATGTGACCTCTAACAGACATAGTAAGTGATGTTTTTAGCCTGGCAGTCGATGATCACTGGCTGCTCCTACCGCTGGCAGGCAGTCACTATAAAGATCAGCTTACAATACGGCTGAATAAAAAGTAAGCTTAGAAGAGAGATTGTACAGTATGAACATGTGCCGTAGTTACAGCAGGCAACACATACAGTGCAGTGTTAGCAAAAGGAATCATAAAACATATTCAGAAAAAACAGATGACTATAGGCAGGAGTGTAAATATGAACACACTGTAGGTCAAATCTACAGTACAAACAGCATGGTAAGGTAGCGTGTGGCCTGTAGGCAGTGAGGCAGACAGTCACTGTACTATAGATGTAATGTCACTAGAGGGAGTTGTGGGGTTGTAATACATTTTGAAGCATTGGTGTTAAAGCATTAACTGCCTGGGGGGAAAAAAATCTGCTAAAACTGCTCTGCTAAAAGTGTGTGTGTGTGTGACGTCATTTTGAGACTCAGTTTGTAAAGTTTAGTCTGAGACAGAGAGTGTGTCCCGTTGTGTGTCTGGACTTTGAATGAAGATGTTTACACAGATATACTCCAGACAAAGTCTGACATGATACACACGACTGATAAATGAATAGACGAGCAGAGCTGGTCAGTGGTGTACTCGTGGATTGGCAAAAACATTTGTCAGCTGCATGTTCAAACATGATTGAAATAAGCCTTCCTGGTACTTTGAGTGTGAGTCTTTGACCTGACCTGGCAGGCACAGATATGGATTGTTGTTAATATACTGTATGTGTACACATCACTGAGCCGGACTCTACATTTAGCTGCTGTTTAGCTGTAAAATCTTCATCTTAGAAAAAGAGATGAAGCTACATAAAAACAAATTACGCACCAAAAAAAACCAAACATATGCTTCAGGTCTGACTCTGTTTAACCAGTGGCTGTGAGTAATCTGTAATGCAGTCTTTATAGCACTAGATGGCAGCAGAACACAGACTGGATCTCTGACTGGCATTGACACACTAATTATACTTCATACACAGCTCTGTCATCTAAAATCCCAGTTATCCTGTCAGGATTTCTCTTTTGACACAGCCATAGTGTCTCCCTGTATCCAGCTGTACACTCCTCTGTTGGCAACATTTGCCAGCTGTTCTGTTTGCATAAATGCAAATGAATGCAAAACCACAACAATGCTTTATGTGTGAGCTGGTACAGGCCGCTGATCTTGGACTGGGCTCAAGACCACTTTTTAAAGGCCTCAGTCTTGTCTGAAAATCGCCTGCATTTTTTCTGGCCCATCTAAGTCTGAGACAAAGAAGATTTTTCTGGATTTTAGGTCAAGACTGGTCATGACTGCAACTGTGGAGATGTCAGTCAGTTACTTTCTTTTGGAACTGTCTGAAGAGACATCAGCCAAATACAGCAAAAGCAAAAACAGCAAGAACACACATCAGTTTGTACATAATTCAAGGCAATGCTTAAGTGACTCAATTCAGCGCCCTCACCAAGAGTTTTGGTTCATATTAACTGCCTAAAAAGACTATACTGGTCTTTGTCTTGGTCTTAACTCTGGTCTCACCCTGCCTTGGTCTTGATCTTGTCTTGGTCTCAGTGCCTCAAACTCTTGGTCTTATCCTGGTCTTGGTCATGGCTCCAAATGTAACATGTACACATGTAAAGTCCTGTTCATACAGCACTGTATTATTACCATAGTTTACTTCCTCTATCTGCGTGTCACACAGTGTGTTTGTGTTTGACTGCTTTCCACTCTGACCAAATTGGTCAGTGTATTTGTCTTACAGATTATTTCTGAATAAATCTGGATCATAACGAGTCTCCATGCTGAGGCAAGACGAGCAGCCTGATTTTGCACCTAAAATGCAATCGACACTAACTATTGAATCAATGTTGATTCACTGTTGGCCTGGTTCAGTGTTGCCTCTGAAGGACTGGTTTGATTTTTGCCAGCTGCTTTAACTGAAAAAAACTCCTTGAAAAGTCAGGGTGGGACAGTATCAGCCGGAGAACCTGGGGGCTTGAAATGTCCCACAATCTCCTGCACAAAGGGCAGGGTCACAGGCTCAAACGTGTCCCACACAGCAGACACAAACACTGAGGGATCAGAAGCAGGAGGTGAAATAAGTGCTCTAGTAGAAGTGACCTTACCAATGAAGTAGCGAAGAAAGTTCAGCTCAGTTCCAGTCTGTGGTGCATTCAGAGCAGAGTTGATAACAACACACGAGGCTTATTACAGTTTGGCAGAACAATATCAGCAAAATATTTTCTCTTTGCCTCTTTCACGGTGGATTGGTAGTGACGCCAGCCATCCCTCAGTATCTGAAAGGACACTTGCAGTTTGTCCTTTTTCCATTTTCGCTCGGCTCTTCAACACTCCTGTCTAGCAGCGCAGGTTGTTTCATTCAGCCAGGGTTCGGCTTCAACTTTCTGCTTCTGTTATAATATAACATGACTCTTAAAAATTCTTCTTCAACAGCTCTTCACTGTTAGACTCTTATCTTCTGTACTTGGCTTAGCTTAGTTTATCTCTATTTGTTTTAACTTATTATAGTGCTCAAATATCCAGTGTCAGGGCTGTTCTCGCATATCTGCATTATCACAACCTGCAATTGTTTTCTAAGTGCTCCGTAATTACATAATAATTGCACCAGAATTATCCCTGTACTTAAGCGAGACTGTAATCTGAAGGCACCAAGCGAGCCAGCCTTCAGCCGCTGTAACAACTCATACTATGCACAATGGAACAGCACACGTCTGACGGGTCATATATTTTAGTTCCAGTGTCAGGAGGAAGAGGAAGTTTGACGCAGCATCCATAGACAGAGGGCGGAGCGGGAGGAGAGGAGGCAGATGGCGGGAAAGTAGGAGCAGAAGGAGGAGTAGAGGGGGGGCAGGGGCACAGGAGGAGCAGCAGCTGGTGTTATCTGCTCATGTGGGTGACACCTCTGGGTGCCCGACAGTGATATGGAATGGAGAATGGGAAGGGAGAGGAGAACATGTTATATTAAAAGATACAATGCACAATACACACTGGATGCCATAAAATGATATGCAATGTGTGTATGTCACAGAAACTAAATATAATCTTGGTGGAATTTTGTGTCTGCTTTCACTTCTTTCTTATTTGCTTGTTTTTGTTTTGACTTTACAAAAAAACCCTATTCAAACTGAGGCTGCTGCTCAGAATGTGTCTGTGCCCAGTCAGTCGTCCAAGCCTCAGACCAGTTCTAATCAAGAAACATTTCATTTTCATGGACTTGTTTTTATATTACAGTTCAATACACATGAAACAACAACTTCTGATGGCTTTAGGATCAAGTCTGAGATGGGTTCGATCAATCCCTGATTCTTACCTACACTTCCAATGCTCTCAGTTAATACCTGTAGCCATCACAGCAGTAGCAGGCATGTGCATTGTATGTGCAGTATCCAGTTTTGCAGATAGACTGTGCACTGCATCCAGTTGAAGGAGCATAGGTGCTACTCTCATGAACTATGTTCAGACATATCAGAGTAATGCACTGTTTTTGCCTTTGGCCTCGATGGCGATTTTTTTTGTCACTTGGAATTTGTTCAATAACAGGTACCAAAAATGAATTCCTTCTTAATATGTGTGATGTCATCAGTTGTGTTGTTCAGGGGTAGAGTCGGCATACAGTCAATAGCCCTATTTGGTGTAGTAATCCATGTTATTGGAAGAATCAGTCAGCTACGTGAAGAGAAACAACAGTCCATCATTACTTTAAAACATGGAGGTCAGTCCAGAACAATTCAACAACTTTGAATGTGTCTTCAGGGGCAGTCACATAAACGCTCTGATGAAGCTGCCTCTCTTGAGGACCGCCTTAGGAAAGGAAGACCAGGGTTAGCTCTGCTGCAAAGGAGAAGTTCATCACAGTTACAGGCCTCACAAATCAACAATTAACAGATTGGAGCCAACATAAATGCTAATAAAGAGTTCAGGTAGCTGACACATCAGACTGTGTGAATCAGATCTTTATGGTCAAATAACTGCAGAGAAACCACAACTGAGGAAGACCAACAAGAAGAGACCCGCTCAAACTAACAAGCACGCAGAATGGACATTAGACCAGAGGAAATCTGGACTTTGGTCTGAAGTCAAATTTGAGATTGTTGGTTCCAACCTCTGTGTCTTTGTGAGACACAGAAGGTGAATAGATGGTATCTGTATGTGTGGTTCCCACCATGAAGCATGGATGAGCTGTGATGGTGAGGACGTGCTTTGCTGTGACATTGTTGGCATTTTAATTTAAGGAACACATTGGCTACCAGAGCATTCTGTACACTGTAAAAAAAAATGTCTGTAGATTTTATGGTGGAAAGAATAATGTTATAGTATAATAGTAATATTTTATATTAGACACTGTTAATTGTACAGTAAAACTGTGTTTTTCAAGCCTGGTCCTCGGGGAACACTGCCCTGCATGTTTTAGATGTTTCCTGCTCCAACACACCTGATTCAGCTCGTCATCAAGCTCGTCATCAAGCTCTGCTCTCCTGATAACGAGCCACTCATTTGAATCAGGTGTGTACACTGCAGTAAAAGACTGTAACATTTAATTGCATATTTTATGGTCTTTTTAACTGCAGTTTTTCACGGACATTTTAAAATATGGAATAAAATGCCACCCTTAAATGTGGAATCAACAGTACTAATATCCTTACCTATGCTATAATATTACAAAAGGGTATACTGTATTTATTATGGTAAAAATTTTGGCAACCATAACTGCCTGTTTTTACCGTTAAAATCATGGGTTTCTTTTTCACAGTGTTGTGATCCCATCTGGTCTGTGATTAGTGGTGTTATTTGTTTTTGACCCAAAACACACCTCCAGGCCTATGTAAGGACTACATGACCAAGAAGGAGAGTGATGGAGTGCTGCATCACATGACCTGGCCTCCACAATCACCCAGCTTCACTCAGCCGAGATGTTTTGGAATGACTTGGAACACAGGGTGAATGAAAAGCAGCCAACAAGTGCCCTGCATGTATGAGCACTCCTTCAAGACTGAAAACCATTCCAAGTGATGACCTCGTGAAGCTGACTGAGAGAATGTCAAAGAGTGTTCAAAGCTGGACTCGTTGTTGAAGGTTTGACACCGTAATCCAGCTGACACAGAGTCAAACAGACAGCTGGCTAGTGAAATACGTTTTTTTCCAGTGCGACATCTTGTAGGCTAGTGGCGTCCCTCTAACCGCACGCTGCCTTCTGGGAAACGGCAGCCACTGAAGCTACTTCTGTGAACCTCCCAGTGGCCAGCAGCAAAGCGGGCTGCTGCTGCTCAGCTTCTCTCAGTCATTTGTTCCACCTCACTGCCACATGTGAGGTAAACACAAACAGTGTGGCCAAAACTATACGGAGCAAAGAAAGGCTGTTAGCGTTAGCGCGGCAGATGGCGTTCACCCATGTTTTTCCTCGCCACCGGCGCCATGTGCTTGCTGATGGTGGAAATGTTGGTCTCGGTAAATAATGTTCTAAAGAGCTGGACCTGCTCTGGGTGGAAAGTGTCATGAGATAACTTCTCTCATGATGCGTTGCTATCGAAACAAAATTGAATATTGATAACCTGGATGTGAATCTAGTTGAATCCGTACTGAACACTCGATGGTCTAAGCATCACTGAGCTTTGAGATATTTCATTTTATACCATCTATTCTATCAGTGTGTGGTATGCATTCACCTATAGAGGAGCAAAGATGTGTTTAATCCAATTAAAAAAAAATAGCTAACCTCAACACACAGAATGCGTGGCAGCAGCTAGGCAGGGTCAATCCAGCATGTGAGTGTAAGTGAGTTTCTGCGTCTGTGGGCATGAAACTGCGTGTATGGCATGCTTAAAGGGAGCTGTGGGAGGATTTACACAGCGTGTCTGAGGCCCAGCAGCAAAGGTGTTTTAGTTTAACAGAGTTCTGACTGTCAGGGAGCCCTCCAGGGTGTCAGGAGTTCCAGAAGAAGCTGGACTCGACGTCTTTCCAGTAGACATGTAATGTGTGAGGAACCATTCTATTTCATTCCTGGCATCGTAATTACTCAACTTTGGGAGAATAAGCACCGTGACAACGATGCAAACAGTCCCGACAGCCCATCCTGTGACGCTGCGGTCAGTCTAATGACGGGTTAAACAGGTAAGAGTTCTCCTCTCCGTTCCCTGCACGCCCTGCAGTCTGAGCAGAAGCCATTTCAGCCCCGCACAGCGTATCTTATCTGGCCTCTCATCACTTAGTCGTGCGTTGCGTTTCCTAATGCGTTTTTCTGGGATTTTAAACAATTAATTAAGCCGGAGTGCAGTCCGTGACGCGAGCCGAATGGGTTCCGCTGGCTGGCGGAGCCCCGAAAATGCGCAGCTCCTCTCTCTCTCTCTCTCTCTCTCTCTCTCTCTCTCCTCCGTCTTACTAAGGTGACCGGCGGAGCCGCGCTCACACTGCTCATTATTTAACGGCTTCAAATTGAGCGGCAGCGGGAAGACGAGCTTGGCGCAGATCTGCTCCGGACACTGTTGTGACTGCTGGAATAAGCTGAGAGGGGGGCTACCCGGAGGGAGGGGGGGAGGGGGGGTTCTGTTTTATTGACATCTGGAAGTGCCGACAGGAGGACTGTATGTGCCGCTTCATGCGCCAGCCTCCAGTCTCCAGGTGAAGCCTCCGCAACACCTACAGCCTGCGTCTTTTTTTTTCTCTTTCTTTTGTTCCGCTTCGTTTTTCCTCCAAGTTCGGTTTGTCTCACCTTCGCCGCTGACGCTTGGATGTTGGTAAACGACGCGCATGCGTTGCTCTTGGAATAATTTTGCAGCCTAAGTTGCATCCCTGAGATCTTGTGTCAAAGTCGTTGGCAGGATCGGAGTTAGTGATGTGGAGTAATCTGGACCGCGGACGCTGGGGGATCTGCTGCTTGTCCCTGCTGGCGACTGTAGTCTGCGGGGCGCAGAGGTGAGATCCGATACCAACGAGCATGTTGTCATGTCTTCTTTTACACAGGCCCTGTCATATTTCTGAACCGAATTGTGTTTTTTTTTTTCCCCCCCAGCGCCAACGAACCTAGCAACATGTCATACGTGAAAGCCACCGTGGACAAGCTGCTGAAGGGCTATGACATCCGTCTGCGGCCTGATTTTGGAGGTACCCGCTGTGTTCATGTAACCTACATGTGATGCTCACAGCGGGCTGTTGTAAGGCTTACTAATTCTCTGCTGTCATATTTTCCATAGGCGCCCCTGTGGACGTGGGCATGAGCATAGACATCGCCCAGCATTGACATGGTGTCTGAAGTCAACATGGTAAGTTACCGTCCACACCGGGGCGATGCGGTGCGTCCACACGCGCGGCTGTCGGCCGCTCTCTCCCAACAAACAGCCCGGAGAGGCTGGGGATCCGTGTCAGTCCGGTTCGCCTCTTTACTTGGTGCAGCGCCTCTCCTGAAGGAAACTAAAAAGATCCCCCCCTCCTCCTCCTCCTGCCTCCTCCTCCTCCTCCTCCTCCCCTTTTTCAGCACCACGGAGAGATCCGCAATGTGTCAAAGCCAATCCGTATGCATCAAGTACTTCCCCGCGGTGTCACAACCGGCGGAGGCTGAGAATTAACAAGACAGAGACCGAGAGACATAGAGGATGAGATGAGAGTGCGAGATGGGCTGTTTAGTGATTCCATGCACGCATCTGCGGGCCCAGCGTGCGTGCACAAAGAGCCCGGTGTCAGGAGAAAGCTTCGCGAGCGGTGTGGCAAACGGACACGAGGGCGAATGAGACGTCCGTGTGCGTGATTTGTCCGTTTCTTTGTTTGTTTGTTTGGTTTTTTTTTTTTTTTTTGGCCTGAGTGCAGTAATTACATAACGACTGTCAGTGAGTCAACAGGGGGAAGGAGGCCTAGAGAAGCAGAGTGTCTGCAGAATATGATTTGACCACTTAATACAGGGTATCAATGCAGCGCTGCCAAGGTGCCCAGGGACACACACACACACACACACACACACACACACAGGAGTTTTATAGCAGGGCTGGAGGTGTCAGAGCGACAGTCACACTCATTATTAAGACAGACTGCTCAAATACTATTACATCGTCGCTGCTTTACTGCAGCTTCACGTGCAGCACAGTCTGTAGTTGCAGTACATCCATTGCTTCAACTTTGCTTTGTCGAAAATATTGCAGTGTAACGACACATCACTTGAATTTGTATGTACGTGTGTGTGTCTTTGTATGTATTCTGTACTTACTGACAGTGCACGTATGCGTATGTTCCCGACCATATGCCATTTCACAAGTCGTACAAGATTTCAGCTAGCTTTTGACTGTGCGACCTTTCTTCCATGTGTCTATTCAACATCCCTTTAAAGGTCCAGTGTGCAGTGCTGTAATTGCTGCATTGCACTCTCCTCACATCACCCTCGCCTCCCTAATGTAAAGGAGAAACTACACTTGAAAGGTTCGGTCTAGAATCACCGTTTAGTTTGCCTGTTCTGGGTTCTGAATATTATTTTTCATGTCTGCCTTATTCTGAGCTAGAATCCCCAAACTTTACACACTGCGCCTTTAAATCCGATCACAGCAGCGTAAGGCACAGTCTTATCTAAATGTAGCAACAAAAAAAAAGTATGTTCACTTGACAACAATGTCTGTATACAAATACAAAGCACCGAAGCAAGAACTGCATTGTTAGCCTCTCAGGAATTGCATAATTAGGTGAACAATAAGATCTAAGTTGGCAGAACTCTTGTCTAAACGTGTAAACCTTAGTGATGTCAACTACAGCAGGCAAAAGTTGAGGGAACTCAAAAATCTGTTTCCTTGATCGTTTGTGTTTTGTGCTGTCACGACCAACAGTGCAGTAACCTCTGGAACTTATTGCAGATCTGTAGAGGTGCTCTTGTTCAGTGCCCAAATGTAGTTCCAGGAAGTCGACCTTAGAGTTGGAGCAGATTGGTGGAAACAAAAGCCGAACCTGTCAGGTTATGTTTGTTAAGTTCCTGCCGCAGCATGACTAAGACCATTGCTATGTGAATTATCTTTTGTCATTGGCTTGCAGGGTGCTATTTGCTTGCCTGCTTACTCACATTCAAGGTAGAACAGAGTCATGTTTAGCATGGGAATAACTGTTATAGTGTCATCCAATCTTCTTCCGCAGCCAAAAAACTGTTATTTGTAAATGTGTCTCAGGATCTGGGGCAGCGTCCTGTATTTTGAGGTCGGTGTTATGCTTAGTTGTTCTTCACTTTTAAACAATGGATGCTTCGTCACATCTTCTTAGACAGGAGCACAACTTTAGGTGTGCCTCATGCGCGTTGGCGAAGGCTGATAGTGATACAGTTTATTTTGAGACTACGGCAGCAAAGGTTTTATACAAAGTGCGCATTATACAGTGGCAATCGCGTGGTCAACTTTTTCTCCAGGTCAGGTATTATACTTGTTTAACACAGTCTGCAGTCTGCAGTCTGTGAATGATGATGAGTATAAGCCAGTTCTCCAGCTCTTGGAACACGTACCACACATCAACCTCTGTAGTCAGGGGTCACCAACAAAATATTCTAGAGCAAAAGTGACCCACGCACTGACTAATATTAAAGGCACAGGCCACCCAGTAATCCACATTTGTCATTTATCTTCTGAAAAAAGTCCGTACTGGTCCCAACACCAAAATGAATGGATGCAGTAGGACTCTATAAGCAGGAGCAACTCCTACATTTTCCATTCATGCAGAAGTGAGTAACATATGGCTTCCTGTGGAATTGATGCTGCTGCTGACAAAGTTCTCTTTGAGCAACAACATTTAGCATAAAATGAGCAATTGTGTGAAGTCTAGCCACTTAGCATCTATGCTAGTAGCTTGAGCACATGGAGCACCTAACATGTTTGTAACAGCAATGAATCTGAATGAAGCAATGAATATACATATATCATGTGTACAGTGTTTTGTATAATAATAAAATACAATTTGTATTGTATTTTTACTGTTACTAACTAACAGAACATAACATAATAACATAACAGCTTTAACTGGGGGATCAGATATAATTCAAATACTAAATACGAATTTTATGTCAGAATGCACGATTTCTTTCCATTAAAAAATCCTTAAAAACAGGATTGCAGGTTCATGATCTACAGAGAACTAGATAATTGTTGTAAGAGTCAGCCGCCTGTATCAGGTCTGTTACATTATTAACATTCATAGCGCTCATACATAACTCATGTTTACATGAGACTGTGAATTTGTGTGAGTAAATACACACAGTGTTTGTGGAGTTGATGATGTGCTGCCATTGTAAGCTCAGGTTATGAATTGTTTAATAGCTCGACTCTGAGCTTTCAAAAGTTGCACTGGGAGAGAAACAGAGCTCAGTGGCCAGATCTGATTGGACCGTGCTGTCCATGCCTGTCTTTATGTGTCACTGATTGGACGGCAGCATCCTGTTCTGGATCTTGATGAAAACATTGAAGGAGGCAGCTTGTTATTGTTTTGTTAATGGGAAACTCTGGCACAAGATGCCACTTGAGTAGGAGCCAAAGCTAAACCAAAAACCTGAATGGTCTTATGACATGCAGTAAAACGTGTATTGATTTTACGGTAAAAAATCTCCTGGCCTCAGGAAAGTGTAAAAGTGAGAATTTCTTTTAAGAGGTGTGTTTCAGCTCAGCCTTTTCTTTTTACTACAGTAGCTGAGATATTGTAGATCGTCACTATCAGACTAAATGAAATCTTGCTGCCAGGGGGAAAAATCTTCTGGACACAGAAAGTGACAAATTGAACTTAACTTAAGAGTGTCTCAGAAATGGGGGAGAGACACCCATCTGAAGAGGAGTGATATATATATATATATATATATATATATATATGGACAGTGGATCAAATGGCAGTTTGTAGCATTTGGGATCATTCATAGTGACACTTAGAATCATCACCACCACCTTTACTTTACTTTACTGTTTTACTTCAGTCTCGCTGCTCTCATCAGCCTCAGTTCTAGCAGACTGCAGGTTTCGGTGAAAACACTGATAACGCCATTGTACTGTACCTGCAGACAGTCCAAGTTAACAACTAGCCAGTGGACACACTGCAGCATTGAGCAGTTAAAGAGACACATGCTTTTCTTAGTTGGTGAAGACCAAAAAATGAGCTAAAAGAGAGCGACTTGTGGTCATCACATGAACACAAATATGACTCTGAATGAATGCGTCGCAACTGCTTCATGTCTAAATATGCAAATGTTCGCTAACACATCAACTTGTGATATGTATGGGGTTTTTTTTTTTTTTTTTTGTTTTGTTTTTTTGCTCATTGAAGTGTCCAAAAAAAACCTGATTAATGCAGCGTTAACAGCAGCATTGCATTTCATTACCTGCAGGAACGGAGCCATCATTGATGTTATTAGTTCCACCTGTGGGGATAACAAAGAAACAAGAATACTGCCACAGAGCTCTCTAGATTCACTTAGCAAGATCTGAACAGAGAAAAGACAAAGTGACACGTAAAGTACAAGATGAACAGGCGTTTGGCAAACTGAAGAAGCTTATTGTGTTAACATGTCAGTCAAGTAATTGGACTGTTCCTATATAGGACATTTACACTACATATCTCATTCAGCGTCTTGCCCAAAGACACCAACATGCAGACTGGAGGTGCAAGGGATCGAGCCATTCTTCAGCTGATGACCTGCTCTACCTCCTGAGCCACAGCCACTCCTTATGATCATGATATGGTATACTTATGATCAAAAACTAGGGAGTTGAGTTATGAAGCAATATGGGGCACAGCTGGGCCTCTCCTCCATCTTTAACCAGGACTGAACCACCAATCATCTGATTAACAGACAGCTCTTGATGCTCTAGCTCCTGAGCCGCAGTGTGAAAAAGTCAGTCTTGCTCTGAAAAACAGTGTCTTAGAACGAACTCAGGTCACCATCGGCCTTCAGAATTGCTTCAGAACCTGTTGGAGGTTCAAACAAAGATATTTTCTCATTTATACATATAACCTTAATTCTATCAGGTGATCAGACTTTTTCACACTGGGCAGCTGTGTTTCAGGGGGTAGAGCGGATCATCTACTAATCAGCCGATTGGCCGTTTGACTGCATACCAAAGAGGTCAAGATGAAATCCATGCCATCGGTGTTTGAATATGTATGAATGGTCAAACTTGATGAGCAGTTGGCGCCTTGCATGGCAGCCAATACCATCAGTGTATGAATGTGTGTGAAGGGGTGAATGAGACATGTAGTGTAAAGCACTGAGTGGTTGGAAGGCTAGAAAGGCGCCATATAAGTCCAGTCCATTTGCAATTTAGTCTCACGGAGATCAAGATCTCTTTCACAAGAGAAGCCTGAGTAGATGGAATGAAAACAAACCAATATCCAATAACTGAATACTAATTAGTGATACTTGTTTGCTTGATTCAGACTGGTTAAAAAAACTAAATACAAAAACATCTGTTAAAGGAACCCTTCAATTAAATATTGAGACATGGAAAAGTCAAAATAAGTTCGCTCACTCTCGCCTAGCAGCTTTAAGGTTTGGCTCCAAATAAAGGGTTAAATCTGGACCAACGGTTGGTTTATTTACAACCTGTCTGATCACCTGGCTGCTCATGCTTATACCCCCCCCCCACCCTGATGTTCCACTGTTCCCAGTGCTCAGGAAATGAACCATAACAGAACTAGAAAAAGAAAACACCCGAGCTGTATTAAAGCAGGATTATTTTAAGCAGCACGGTTTGTGAAAGCATCTGGAGAGAGACTTTGCACGTGAGGTGCAACGCGGAGCTCAGCTGACATCTCCTGTTCGCTTCTCCTCCCTCTTTAGCCGCTGATCCTCTCACTTTCTGCTTTGTCTGTCACCTCTTGCAGCTTCCAGCCACCATTTCTGAGTCACTGCTCATCTCCCAGGACCTATACTGAACCCCCTCAAATAACTTCCTTCACACTACCCATGGGGCACACTTCACTGTTCCCACCTCTGATGGGAGAAAATGTATTTCCGTCGTTGTCATACAATCCCAGTGCATCTCGTTGTGCCTTTATCATAGACAGCGAAACATGATTTAACGGACAAACTGATGGCCTCTCGTTCTTTTGCCTTCAGAGGACCTTCCTCACTCATGCTCACAGTTGTGTTACTGTAAATCGACTTGAAGGTTCAGACACTGTTATCATTTCTACAGCTTCTCCACTCTGGATTTAGCAGTCCTCTAGAGGTGACGGATCACACTATGGTCCTGTGTTTCCGTGTTTCAAAGGAAGAGCGTCTCGGGTTGCATTACATTGGAGTGTTAATACTCTCACTGTTCCGATTAATGGACTGGACGCCATAAGTGATCCAGAATAACGCGACTTAAACCTAATTCAGTGAGATGCTGACTGAGCCTAAATGAATTACAGTGAAACACTGTATATTCATGGTTGCTGATTCTGTTGAATGAATGGGTTTGTCTTCCCCATACATCACTGCCACTCTTTGTGAGGAAAGCTGCACATAAAAGAGATTCCTTTCAAAGAAAAAGTCAACAATTTGGGTGCATTTCGTTTTCAGTGACTGAAGTGCAGTTTTCGTGCATTCATAATGTTTCCGCACATTATTCAGTGTACAGTATGTTTCATGTTCCCAGTGTTTTCAGCCAGTACTTCACAGTAGTGCTATCATTGCACAACGGCAGGGATCAATGAAGATGCCACCAGCACACACCCAACACCTGGGTGTAAAAGTTCAGATGAACTTGAATGTTCTCCCACAGTAATGATGTCACATCAGTAACAGGAAGGATACAGCAGTAAGCATCCAATTCTAAATGAGTAAAGTACTCTTTGCAAAAGCTTTTACAAAGGAATTTTTCTCTGGGGGAAAACAACTGCAACTGGTAGCTCATTCCAATCTGCAACAGTCAGAAGTGATGTTTTTATCAGACATGTCACATTTACTTCAGTATCTAGCCCAACAATAGAAAATAAGTCATTTTTGAAATACGTTTAGCATTCTTCATTTGAACAGTTTAACAACTTTGAGGTTTAACAGTTATTTTAGATTTTTCTTTTCTGGTAAACACTAAAAAGTTTTTGATGACTCATCCAGCACCCGGGTCGTAAACCAATGTTGAATCCAGTGAAGCACTAGCTTCTCCCTTATGACACCGGCAGTGCAGAGTGATTCTGAGAGCCGCTGCATGCATCTCTGGCTGGGCCTCACTGATTACTGTACAAAGACAAAACTTGCAATTTTTCAATTGTCCACTTGAGGCTGGCTGCAGAACATTTCACCCTCCATAAGTCTCCATGTTATGTTGCGGGTCAATGTACAGTGCCAATGCAGGAGAAACTGCAGGAGGGGAAAACTTCTTCCTTCGTCTCTATTTAGAAGATGGATAGCTGAAATAAACAAAGTGAGAACACATACACAGGTAGATGATCAGAGTTTTGTTCGTTTTTGCCTCTGTCTGAGATCTGACTGATCTGAGTGTCTGATTGGCTTGTGGAGCGTGACAGGGGCTCTGTTTTTTCCAAAGTTGGATCTGGCTGTTTGCGTTGTTTTGCGGCAACCCCTGCAACCGAGACAAAGTGATTCATAGAAGGTTAAATAGTCCTCAGTCAGTAGCAACCAATTTTGATGTTGATGTTGTGGTGTATGGTAGGTTTGGCTGGGGAGGACCAGCAGTTCAGCTTTAGAGAGGTTCAGCTGGAGGTGGTGTGTACTGAGACACACACATCATCAGCACAGAAACCACCTTCTTAGGCTACTTTCTATGAACACAGAAAGCAGTGTACATGTCATGTACACTGCACTCTGCTGTCAGCCCCCGGCACTGGCATCAGACTCTGCTCAAGAGGAGCTGATGCACGGCCAAAGCGGATGCTAGCCTGTACCTCTGCCCTTCTTTATTGCATTTCCATAGCAGTGTGAAAGTCATTTTAGCTATCTGGAACTCTAATGGCTGAATGAGCTTTAGTGACAACCCTGAGGCTGCCTGCAGACAGAGAGGAGAGAACCAAAATTCAAAATACGTCAGCGAATGCCAAAAGCTGCACTACGGAGAACACTGGCAGGAAGCAATGCAGGTCATGTCTACATGGAAACAAGGCTGAAAACTGGAAATGTACCTTTAAGTTTAGAGTGTTGGAGATTCAAAAGTGCAGAAGCAAATGATCTTAAATGAAAACCTTTTTTTTCTCCCCCACGTTTCTCAAATCGAAAAATTTCTCGAAGTATTATATTGCTGCATCGGCGCCAGGTCTGGAGGTATTTCCTCCAGGCCAGTCATAAATTTATTCCCAGCATTCTCAATCTGCCCTCTGCAGTCAGCAGGGAAACATAATCATCCAGTTCCACTTAAGCAAAATTAGTAAACCGTACCACAAGGTCTGACAGGTCAACTCATTTTATACTCATTTAATAGGTGAACATAAGAGAACAAATTAGAAATGTTAAAAGCATGTATATACTAGCCTATATATATATATATATATATATATATATATATATATATATATATATATATATATATATATATATAAGAACTAGGCTTTATTATAAACTATAAGAGCTCTGAACAGAGTTCATGTAATGATATAGATCATATTCTATATCTCAGTGCAGCTATGGTGAGCCCTGGTAACTGGGCGTCTCCTTCATAAAAAAGCAGAACTATTAACGGAACACTGTGCGTGTGTAGAGGTCTGTATGGTTAGCTTGATATAGTTTTCAGGTGATTTAATGAAGGTAAAACATTGACTGGCCGTGCGTAGTGGCACTGCGCTCTGACGCAGCACTTCTCCGGGACAGAAGAAGCTGCTGTCGCCGATCATTAAATAAAGCCGGTGACACCAGGTCATCTGTCAATCAATCAAAGAGTCTCAACATGAACGACGAGAGACTAATTGTTGAAGTGGAACAACAGACAATAATTTATGACACAACAGATCCCTTTTATAATCTCTCCCATGCCGGAGAAGCAAAGTTAGCTGTTTGTTGTTGTTGTTTCTTTTATACACAGTTTATCGCGGGGACTCGCGTATGTCCGGGATTCTCGCGTGATCTCGCGTGAATACGGCTAGTTCGCTACGCTGCCGTAACGCTGCCGTTACGCGCCCGGTGTGAGTCCCGTGTTATTGTATCTAGACCAGTGTTTTTCAAGCCTGGTCCTCGGGGAACACTGGCCTGCATGTTTTAGATGTTTCCTGCTCCAACACACCTGATTCAAATGAGTGGCTCGTTATCAGGCCACTGCAGAGCTTGATGACGAGCTTGATGATGAGCTGAATCAGGTGTGTTGGAGCAGGAAACATCTAAAACATGCAGGGCAGTGTTCCCCGAGGACCAGGCTTGAAAAACACTGATCTAAACAATATATGAAGAGCTTCTCGTTCAGTTCACGAAATCCGTGTAGCCGCAGCAGCTTCTCCAGTTGCGTCAGATGATCTATATCATTATATGCACTCTGTTCAGGGCTCTTATAGTTTATAATAAAGCCTAGTTATTCTTATATCTTGTGTCTTGGGTCCTTCTTATATTGTACACAGGGGCTGTTGTGGGACACTCCTGTGAGGTTGAAGGCATGCTGAGGTCGGCCTGATAAACAGCTGCCTGGCCTGTTGTCGGAGGTCTGCCACGATTATAAAAGGAGCGGACTTCCTCGTCAGAAGAACAGAATTGAGCAGGGGTATCGGGAGGATTTTGGCCCGCAAACGCATTCGCCAGTGTGTTAATCATGTCCTCATTGTTTAATATTGCTGCTATGAGTTTCCAAGCGGACCGACAAACTTTTTACTGCAGCATCCACACGTTAAACAAGATGGCCGCAGGCACTGCCGTGAAGTCTGACGTCAGTCAAGTTTCATTCAATATATTCCGAGTTTCATTCAATATATTCAACGATTAATTTCCTGAATGGCATGCCATAATATATATATATATATATATATATATATATATATATATATATATATATATTACAGATTAATGATGTACAGCCAAACAAACTTTTAGAATAGCTCTTAAAACAACCTTTTTCACAATAGTCTGCACATTCACACAACCTCGAACGCCATGCTTTCATTTAACTGTACAAACTCTAATATAAATCACATCATCATTTACAGTCTATCACTCTTAGACATTAATCATATATCTGTGTGACTACTTTTAGACTTATCTTCTTACCACCTGTAGAGCACAGAAACACATGCACACCAGCATGACAACATGCTGAAAAAATTACTAAAATATCATTATTACTCTTACTATTGCAAATGAACAGGGGGTCGTTACACAAGATGACCACAGTCTGCATAAGGAGGTGGGTAGCATGTTGAGTCAGGTGAGGCCTGATTTCTCTTATGTTGTGAAGTACGACCGGGCAACTGAGACAACGTGATCATAGAAGGTTAGCTGGTCATCGATCATGACCTCGAAGTTTCTACCCTGGAAGGGGCAAGAGATAGTAAATGAATTTTGACCCTGATGTCATGGTTTATAGAAGATTTGGCTCGGAGGATCAGCAGCTCAGCTTTTGAGAGGTTCAGCTGGAGGTGGTGTGCCTTTATCTGAGAGACATTCATTCTAAATCTTTAGTTTCAACCTAGGCTGCATTTTACAACATGTGCCATTGGATTAATCATGGCACAAAGCAGGATGATTTGTGGACATATGGTGGCACTGCATGGTTATGAGGTCGACATTAAATGTACCTCTGAGTTGTGTGTGTGTGTGTAAGTTTTTTTGGGTATCATAGTGGTCAATCTCAGGCTGAAATATTGCAGACTTTCTTGAGTCTTTGGCACATGCAGAGCTCTGCTAGAGAGTGTTCAGTGGTCATCGCATTCTACAATAATAAAATGTTGCCACGTCGTCAACGTAATGTGAAGTCTTTATCCCCTTGGGAACATGTATGTGCTCGCTTCAGTTAGATTATGATGTGAAGTTAAAAAGTTTTGTCCTGAGGGTGAAATTAGTGTTTTAAAACGAGAGGTTCTTCCTCTGGCAGCATGTGTGACCTCAGTATGTTTCATAGCAATCCATATGGATGATACCTGAATGCAAGTAGAAATTGTGGCACCAGAGGTTATGATGAGTGAAAGTTCTTCTTCCTCTGAAGACCTTGAATGCAGCACACTCAGTTTCATTCAAATGCGGCTGTTTGTTGTCGTGTGTTATCTAAAAGGAAGACATTATTCGATGATGCTGGCTGTCCTACCTTTTCTGCCTCCTGGCTAATCTAAACATTAGCAAAGACATGGATCATTGGTGGACCTCTGTGAGTGTTGAATCGACTTGACTTGTCTTGACTTTGTTTTTTTTTTTGCTTGTTTGCATATGGACAAGGTTAGGTGGAGGAAGCAACCTCCTGCAGGTTTCCCTAAGGACACTTCTCATGTCACACTGGGACAAATCAAGAGACCTTGTCCCTGACATTGACGCGAGGCCGGCAGACAGGGCCTGTATGCTTGTGAAGCTCAGGCGAACTTGGCAGTTAGTGAACAGATTACAGGAAGATTTCAGATCATTGTCAGGCCTGTACCGGCCTTAGTCATCAGACATGCTGTGATGTCAGATGCAAGAGCAGCTGGTGAGGTAAAGCGACACTGACACGAGGTTTTTTTGCTGAGGTCCGACTCCTTCTCTCAGGATACGGGCTGATCAGCTGTGGCATCGTTTCTGTCTTGGTGATGTGCAGCATCTCCATGTCTGGAGATACATTGTTATTTGTCTTGTGAATGTCAAACACCAGCTGTGCAACTGGAGTTCGACCCGTTTGCTCTCCCAGAATTCCATGCAAATACAAGGTGTTATCTGTTCAGTATGCAACACAGCTCATGATGGTGATGGATCATTACAAATTTCATTACAATCTTTTTGTCAAAGCTAATCCTTTCACTTTCACAAACCTGCGTAATACTGTAAGCAAATCACAGGTAAAGGGCAGAAGTCAATGTTTTGTTATGACGATAACACTCAACATTACATAATTTATACTATATTTGTATAGTATATGTGTACATATATGTGTATATTTTATTTGAGTGCCAAAGCTGTCAAAACAGGTCTAAGATCATGGCACACCATTCAAGAATAAGTAGCTGAGTTTGTCTGAAGTACGATCATTTACCGTTTTAGTCTCTGAACATGTCAATGATCACTATAATATGCACTCATGGGCCTACAGTCACCTTCCACTAACGATTGTATTCTCTACATTCAGAGTGTATTCTGAATTCTCACAATGGAAATAAAATGTGCAGTGTCGCTGTTCACGGTCATGTAAGCTATTGTCTGCTAACAACTGCACAATGCAACATGTCACATTTTATAGATGCCAAAATAGCCCTTGTATGACTCTACACCTGTCACCGATGACACATCACAACACATCGCCTTACTGCTGAGCACAGGTAAACTGCTGGGTGTCTGTCATGTGAGTGAGTTAAACGAGGAGTGAGTTTAACTTTTAGATTTGTGCAACCAAACTAACAAGAGTTCAAGTAAGACTCGGCTGACATGTTTGCACAGCGCTGTCTCAACGTTTACCTTCTACCTCAAAGCAAAAGTTTGTATGAATTGGTATTTTTGTGATTTGTTGCTCCCAGTGTCACCCACCGTGGTAAATATGGAGAGCTGTACACATGCCTGGTTACATTACTTACATAGCAGACATAGCAGCCAGCTGACATTACTAATAGTCCAACAACAGTTGACGTCTGTCTTTCAGCCTTTAACTGTATCTCACTAAGCTCTCACCACTCCCCGGCGCTCCGAGCTCACATTCCAGGCAGCCTGGCTAACAAACTGAGCTAAAGTTAGCTAACGGCGGCTACAGTTGGCAGCAGTTTACTTAACCGTCACAAAAGTCACAAGTCACAAAAGAAAACTAGAAAAATCTTTATCCATAAAATGATCCAGCTTCACCAAAATCATGGTCAAGTTGGTGGTGTCTGACTTAAGAGTGCTACACTCTCATGGGTGATCGTACCGAGCACAAAGTTACACAGTGTGAGAATGGACAGAGACACCATTCACATTCATCGATTTAAAATCTGTTATTTATGGTATCAAAGTTGCGCAATTTGCTTTAAGGTGGGGGGGGGGGTTTCTCAACATGACAACGGAGACTGAGATCATTCCGATACCCTGTGTTCTACTTTACTTTGCTCTACTGTGCTTAGAAAATATCAGGTCATTTCACCCTGGTGACTTTGGGCCTCTCCACACCAGAATAAACTGGTCTTTTTTTATTTCCTGCAGCACTACCTTGCTCTCATCCTGCATTACAGCCCGTTTGCAGCTCTAGCAGAACAGTTTGAGCTGTGGTGTGCTGCTGATGAGGAAAAGTACATTTTGTTATCAGGACAACCACAATGATTTGGCCTGAGTGTGAATTCTCGAGTGCTGTGTGCTTTGACAACACACCTTCGGAAAGGAAACTGTTTGGATGGCTGTAGAAAAGCACAATGCTGCCAAAATCAATCAAAGCATCAAGCAGCTCATCAGCTTTTAATGAAATGAATGCTCATCGCCTTCAGTGCCATCAACGTCTATCTGTGCATTACCACTGACACCCAGCTAATAAGAATTACATAATAGTCGATGATGTGATATCTTTGTCTATTAGTAGTCATTTATCTGTCTTAATAGCAGGTAGTACCTAGCCTGTGACTGCCTTGGAGTGGTTTGACATGTACAAAGTATTACGACTGTGTATAATGGACACTTATTTAACATGAGATAATTACTGATGAAACTGAATCCTGCAGTATACATTTAGAAACTCGATGAGTTGCACGGCCGGGGCAACCAAGGCAACGTGATTAGAGAAGGTTAGTTAGTCACTGATCAGGACTCCTAAGCATCTCACTATGCCTTGGTAGGGGCGAGAGACAGGGAGTCAATTTTGATGTTGATGACATGGTGTATAGTAGGTTTATTAGGTTTGTGTATGGCGTAGATCATTTGTGATGGTCTGTGTACCTTTTCAACTCTTCCTGACAAATTTTAAAGAGAGCCATGTGTCATCACTGTATATTGCGGTTTTTGATGGACCCTGGCAGGGTGATGTGTCCAGCACCACCTCGGGATCAGGATTTACGAGAAGCTCTGCACTTCATCTCTGCACTGAGATGATATCAAGGTGTCGGGGTGTGTCCTGCTTTCCAACAGCTCATTCAGACCTGGGGTTAACAGGGGTCACACAGCTCTAATGCGCCACATTAATATCAACTGGTTAACTTCATCGAGCCTTTAATTCACTGAAAATGACTCTAAGGTGACCTATCAACTGTAATGTGTTTGCATAATGCATAATAATAATAATAATAGTCAGATTATAGAGTTAAAAGATTATTATAGCAGCAAACTATTGCTATGTAAAGATGGAGTCATGATGTCCTGAGCAGAGGATGACATCTAAAGCAGGGCTTTTTGCACGTGCATATTAGTGCATGCAAATGAAATGGAGTAGAAAGACTAACAAAGACCAGTTTTTGGTGACTTTTACTTACTTTGAATGAAGCTTAATGCTATAATGATTTCCAAGGTAAAATTAGAGTTACCACCATTTCCGATTGTTGGAATGAATGTGGGAAAGACTGACGACACAGTTTTATTTAGTCTGTGTATGAAGTTACAATGATCTGTGAGGTGAAATGGTAGGTTTTGAGTCTGGTGAGGCATATTATCCAACACAGTGAGTTTTGTATGCATAACATTTAATAGCTTGATTCACACAAACTATGAAAAAAATATTGTCTTACTTATCTAACCAGGCAATTTCGTTTTATTTGTCAAGACTGCAGAATGGAATTTTATTTGTGGAAAATTTGTCATTCAACTGGGATATTTATTACAGTGCTCTCTGTACTCTGGACAAACCACAACCTTCACTGTCAACAGATTTCACGGGGACTACTTTTTTTCAGGAGAAGGTTAATATCACTATATTCACTATAAAAATGTAAAGACATATAAGCAATTTATAGTGCCATAAACCATAAATGATTTTCTTCCCCCTAAAGAACAAATATTTAAAAAAACTGAAAAAGAGATTTTTAAACACATGACAACAGATTGGTAATTTCATTCACTTTAACTTTCATTTTATCAGGACTG